>JBBPKN010001147.1:0-20683 GCA_038089275.1 Pulveroboletus cf. rosaemariae | reverse complement strand
CAACCATAAGCTGTGCTCCCAACCATAAGGCAATAGAATATTAAATAAGAGTGCTTAACCATAACCTAGGGTTTGTCCTTGTTTGGCAATGAAGTCCCACGGTCACGTGCTTGTCAGGTGACTGCACGATAGTGTTTGTAACACATACCATATGTCAAGTGATGAAGACATTTTAGCATACATCAATAAGTATTAGAAAGCAGTATGCTACTTAGCCAATGCCAACTTTGTTCTTCAAGATTGGCCTGCCACTGTTATTTTACTATTCATGCTACCATCTGATCCTAAGGACCCTGACTTCTGGGATTATTTTATTAAAGGTATGTGTTTTAACAAGAACACAACCATGCTATCTAGTATCATCTCTGAGATCCTTGAGAAAAAGTGCTATTGAAAGACTACCACCATTGTACCAGCCAGTAGAGCTACCAAGAATGCCATTGTAACACTGGAATGAACTGCTCATGCAACTGGCATCAAATTCTGTACCAACTGTTAGCATGCTGGACACAACAAGGCTATATGCTATGCAAAAAATGGTAACATGGAGGAAAAGGGCCTCAAGAAAAGATCATGGGGCAAAAAAAAGAAAAAGGCCAAGATTACTGAAGAAAACATCAAGCAGGATGAAGTATCCAATTATGTGCTAGAGAAGTGCTTGATGGCTGATAAAGTCTCCTATACCCACTTATTATCTGACACCCTCACATAGTTGGTTTTCATCTCCTCTGTCACCATTGACTCTGTATACCATGCATATCCAGCATATCCAGCACCTATTGTTGATTCTGGTGCATCAACTCACATACTTGCAGATCACAGCTTATTTACATTCTACTCTATATTCTTGGGTGGTAGCATTAGTGGCTTTAAAAATGGTCAAGCTGTTATCTTGGATCATGGTAAAGCCCAGATTCTTGCCAGCCAGCCATTTGGCACAACTTGCCTTACTCTGCATGATGTATGACATGTTCCTGCATTCTCCACCTTCATAATATCAGTTTTCTGGCTTGATAATGCTAACTGCTATACTTTTTTTGATGTAGGCCACTGTATTTCATTCAAGTTAAAGGATGATGACCAGTTACTCCATGACCTGCTTACAAAGTTGAACAAGCCCATTTTTACTGCCATATATCATGCTAACTGCCATTACTATCTTAATGTGCCCAGATCCCCCTCTGATGTAGTCTACCCTGCTATCATGCCTTTTTTCATGCTAGAGTAATGGCATTACCATCTTTGGCATTTGAATTACCCTTGCTAATCTGGAAAGGCCTTGTAACTGGCATAATCCTCATCAAGGCTGAACTGAACCATGCTCCATCCACCTGCCAATCTTGTGCTATGGGCAAACCAACTTGTGCATTATTTTCATCATCACAAAGTGATTATGCAAGCTGTTTCCTTGCTCTTATTCATTCAAATCTCTGGGGACCTTCCCCTGTTTAGAGTGCTTCTGAAATATGATACATGATGACCCTCACCAATGATTACACACAGTAAGTATGGGTTCTTTTCCTTTAGCACATAAGTGATGTCTTCTCTGCCTTTTAATCATGGAAGTCTGAGATCAAGAATTTGAGTAAAAAGTCCATTCAGACTTTTGGACAGACAATAGGGGTGAATTTATTAGTCATGCCTGAATCTCCTTTATAAAGAAGGAAGGCATCCATTAGAAATCCTCCATACCATAGACCCCTGAACAGAATGGCATTTCTGAGCAGCTCAATCAGACTTTTATTGATCATGTTTGTATTGTTCTCATTGATGCTGGCCTTCCACTTTTCCTATAAGCTGAAGCTGTCAACTATGTTGTTTACACAAAGAACTGGCACTCCACTTGCTCTCTTATTGACTTTACACCATTTGAACAGTGCTATGGGTATAAACCTAATATATCTTATCTCTATTACTTTGACTGCACCACATACATTCTTGATGATGCTCCTGGCCATCACAAGCTTGACCCTAGGGGCATTCATGCTGTTTTCATTGGCTACTCACAGCTTCCTGGCTGAGGGAAAGTATCAATTCCATTACCAATTGCTCTAGTTATCTCTGCCCAAGTTGAATGATAATGCTCCTAGCCAGCAACCCATTACTCCTCCTGCTCCATCTGGCTGTGTAGAGCATCCTATGCCACCTTGAAAACCCATTACTCTACCTTTTGCTCCATCTAACCATGTAGAGCACCCTCTGCTATCTCAGAATTTACATCCTCATGCTTAATTAACCTGTACCACTGCAACTAAAGCTTAGCAAACCATATCCAATGCAGTACAAATCTTACAATGGAATTCAGATGAGAAGCTTTCAGATTCAAATCCTCAAGATTCAGACACAGTGATAAATGATGCACCAGCATCTAATTTATTAGGCAAATATATTAATATTGCATCAGGCAAAGATCCCTGGACATATAAAGAGGTGATGAACTCACCTGACCATGCAGAATGGAAACAAGCCATGCATAATGAACTTGATGCAATTGCACAGCTTGAAACATATAAACTCATTGAGCTTCCTGCCAGCTCCAATGCCATTGACACTAAATGGGTTTATTGCATCAAATGCATTGAGTCTGGTACCATTCTATGTTATAAAGCCCACCTAGTAGCTCACAGCTTCACACAAAAACCAAGTATTGATTTTGATGAAACATTTGCTCCAGTGACCTGCATTGAATCCATATGTCTGCTATGTGATCATTACCATGTTTGACTGGGAGATTCACATTATCAATGTCAACTTTGCATACCTCAATAGCAATATCACTTCTAATCAGTCAACTTATGTCAAGTAACCTGTTAGTTTCATTGCTAAGGGTCTAAAGCACCATGTCTAGCTTCTTTTCAAGGCCCTTTATGGTCTACACCAGTCTAGTCATCTCTAGTATTGCAAACTCAAGTCTATTCTCATGGAAATTGGTTTTACTGTCTGCATATCTGATCTATGCATATTTATTCAACACTGTCCATCTGTCACATCCTGTGCCAACAGGCCAACTCTGCTATGTCTCCAGTGCCACTCCAGTTGCTTTCATATTTTAAGCTGCATATTTCCTAGTTCCCTTTACCTCCATCTTTTCCTATCTAATAATTGTTTCCAACTTTACCTATGCTAACTCCATACCATTCCAATACAACTCTGTAGTTCCTCTGACCTCACTTCCTGTTCCTGTTTCTTTGTGCCTCACTTCTCCCTGTTATCATTTAGTTTTGGTTTGACATTATTTGACATTGTCTTCTCTGACATCTCCATTCATATCCAGGATGCATTGACACCTGCTTCACTTATGAGACAACTCCTTTCACATCTCTGTTCCCTCCTTAGATAATCTGCCTCCCTAAGATATAAGTACTGAAGCTCTGTATCTTGTACTTCAGTTTGAATATCAACCATAACATAATGTTATAATCCCCTCAGACCCTCTTCTGCCTCATGACTTGACATCATGCCCTACCCTAAGTCTCACAACTTACTCCATGACTCAACATCATACCTCTTGTTTGGAAAAGCCCTATAGCCTATTTCAGACCTCCAATAGTTTCCAACTCCTCCATAAATCAGGGCACCCAGTACTAGCATAAGGGTGCACCACATAAGGTAAAGCCAAGCCCCATCCACTCCAGAATTATCTGGAGTATCCCTGGAGTATGTTGCAACTTTATAATAGTATATTCAAACTCCCACTTGTGCTGGTACTGCTATCATATTTATCCATGTAACTAGAGCTCACTCTTGCACTGTTCTAGATCAGTACAAGAGTTTCTCTGCTCACTGTGCCCCAGGTTCAGCCTCATAGGCTTCTGCTCTCTCCCACTTGTCCACACCTAGTGCTCCAGTTGATGAAGCCCCTGATGGTTCCAAGGTTCCTCAACCTCCCCACAACCCTGACAATCATGGTGCCCAGCCAGAAGTACCAGATGAACCCAGAGATAATCCCTCTGATGGATATTCTGATATTCTTGAGGATAACCCCAAATCTTTTCCAGACCTGGAATCTATTCCCATTTACCATGATACTATCACCAATCTCACTAGCACCATTCATGGATTAGCTTGCTCTTTCTGTTGTACCCCTGAAACATCATAGTATACTAAAGTACATGAACTGGACCAGTTTGACAGAACTGACCCCTGAAAGCTCCGCATTTTTCTGGTGCAATGCAAATTAAACTTCCAGGATCATCCCAAAGCCTTTGCCAATAACCAAGCCAAGGTTACTTATGCTCAGTCCTACCTTAAGGGCATGGCACTGGAATGGTTTGAGCCTAACCTCCTTCTTACTAAAGACCCTAACTTCCACCCCTTGTGGATGGACAATTATAAGGAGTTCATTCAGGAACTCCAGACCAACTTCAGACCCCATGACCTGGTCAGAGATGCAGAGCACCAGCTAGACCAGTTGACTATGAAGGATGGTCAATGAATCAACAAATATGTAGTTGAGTTTAACAGAATTGCATCTCAAGTCTGGAGTTATGGAGAAGGTGCCCTCTGCCACTACTTCTATAATGGTCTCCCAGACTGCATCAAAGATGACCTTTCCCACATTGGCAAGCCCCCAACACTCATTGAGCTGCACCAGCTGGCTTAGACCATTGATGCTTGTTACTGGAAGTGCAAATCCAAAATCAGCTGACAAGGGAAGTTATCTTACCCATTCAAATCATCTGATAAACCCTTAGTATCCTCCACTTCAACCTCTGGCCCTAATGAATCAAGGAACAAGTCAGCTACTTCCTTTGGCTCCTCCAAGTCATCTGTTCCTCAGAAACAGGACTTATTATCCAAGCTTGGTAAGATAGTAAGCTTACTACTGAAGAATGCAAGCATTGACTGGAGAATCACCTCTGTTTGTTCTGTGGTATTGCAGGGCATATAGCAAAGGACTGCCCCAAGTTTTCCTCCAAGGCAGTCAAAGCTTGTGCTGCCAAAACCTCTGCTTTGGAAACCAAACTGAAGGCCTCTGTCTCAAAGGTGAAAAAATAGTCCACAGCCTCCATGACTCTGCATGGGCTAGAGGTTGCATTGATTCTTTCTGTGCTTTACTGGAGGTTAGACTTAATTTGTCTGTTCTTTTAGATAATACTTCCCTTATGCCTCTTGTCACCCTTGTTTCACACAAAATTCCTCTGCTTTCCACCCTAATTGACTCTGGTTCTTCAGATTGCTTTGTAGACACCAAGTTAGTCAGTACTTACAATCTTCCAACTTATTCCATTCCTCTGTTGCAGCTCTGACTTTTTGATGGCTTTTTCAATTCTATGATTATAAATGTCATTAATCTTTCTGTTTGTTTTGAAACTGGTAATATCACTTTGATGACATTTTATGTCACTTCATTGAATGGATCTAGTTCTCTTGTTCTAGGACACAACTGGCTTGCCTGCTACAATCCATTGATTGACTGGGTATCAAGTTATATCTCATTCCAATTATCTGAACCAAACATGCCAATACCCCCAAGCTCCCCTCCACAGCCTCCAGTTTCTCCAACCCAAGCTAACTCCAAACCTGATTTACCATGTTTTCCTGACCCCAAACCTCTGTTGCTTGAGCTACTCAGCTTATCAGCATTCACACATGCCTGTAGCCTTGATGGCTCAGTTCCTTTCTACCTGCAGCTCCAATCCCCAGAAAGTTATCTCCATTCTGCTTTCATTGCCCCTCCTCCAGGTGACCTTTCCAGTATTCCTTAGGAATACCATGACTTTGCTAATGTGTTTAGCAAAAGCAAGGTATCTACTCTTGCCCCTTACCACAAGTCTGATCTGAAGATCAATCTGAAAGAAGGCACCTCATTACCTGTTGGCACCACCTATTCCTTGTTACCCTATGAGCTTGAAGCACTTAGGACTTTCCTAGACAAACACCTAGCTACCAGTTTCATCCAACCCTCCACATCCACTTATGCTGCCCCTATCCTCTTCGTCTGAAAGAAGGACAGATCCCTCTGGTTGTGTATAGATTTCCAAGGACTCAACAAGATCACAAAGAAAGACCACTACCCCCTTCCATGCATCTCTGATCTCCTTGACACTCCAAGCCATGCAACTATCTATATCAAACTTGACCTTAGGCATGCTTATCATTTAGTTCACATTGCTGAGGGTAATGAGTGGAAAACCTCCTTCTGTATGTGCTATGGCTCATATGAGTGGCTTGTCATGCCATTTGGACTCACCAATGCCCCTGCAGCTTTCCAGTGGTTCATCAATTCTATCTTTGCTGATCTTTTTGATGTTTCAGTGAATGTTTATTTGGATAATATCCTTATTTTCTCCACTGACCAGACATCTCATACTAAGCATGTCTGAGAAGTCCTCCACCACCTCTGGAAACACAGCCTCTTCATCAAATCTGAGAAATGTGAATTCCATACTAATTTCACTAAGTATCTTGGGTACCAACTCTTTCCTTCAGGGCTCACTATGTCCCCTGAAAAGATTCAATCCATCCTGGATTGGCTCAAATCTCACAAAATTTGAGATATTCAGTCTTTCCTCAATTTCACTAATTTCTACTGCTGCTTCATCTGGGGCTACTCTGACATCATCATTCCCCTGACTTACCTCACCCACAAGTCTGCTTGTTGGGATTTTGACACTTCTTGTCATGCTACTTTCCAGCACCTCAAGAATGCTTTTACTTCTGCTTCTATTCTGACCCATTGGGTCTTTGATGCTCCTCTCATTATTGAGACTGATGCCTTAGACTATGCAATTGCTGGAATCCTCTTACTCTGGTGCCCAGATGATAAGATCTGCCCTGTTGCTTTCTATTCATGTATGCTTACTGTGCCAGAACTCAAATATAATACCCATGATAAGGAGCTCCTTGCTATTTTCACTGCATTCAAGACCTGGCATCATTACCTTGAAGGTTCTGATTCTCCAGTGGATATTGTCACTGATCACAAGAACCTGGAATATTTTGCTACATCTAAGCTTCTGACCTGCTAGCAAGCTTGGTGGTCAGAGTTTCTCTCTTAGTTTAATCTGATCATCCATTTTCACCCTGGTTGTTTAGATGCTAAACCTGACACTTTAACTAGATAATGGGATGTCTATCCCAGAGAGGAGAATAGTGACTATTCCCTTATCAATTCACATAACTTCCAGCCCATGTTTATGCAGAAGAAACTTGCTGTGTTCCCCTGGGCTTCCTCCCTAGCATCTCTGGTATTCCAGTCCACATCTCTCTTCAACATTGAAACCCTCCATTGTGACATTCTCTCAGCACTCTTTTCTGATTCCACCACCTCTACCCACTTTTCTGGTACTCTCTCATCTGACTCTTGTTGGTCTAAAGACCCAGAAGGTTTCTTGAATCTGGACAACTGCATCTATGTCCCTAATGCCTCCAACCTCTGCCTTCAAGTCCTCCACTACAAGCACAACCACCCCTTATCTGGATACTTTGGTCAGAATTGGACACTGGAGCTCATTCACCAAGAATATACCTGGCCTGGTATTTGAGCATTTGTCAAAGAGTACATTTCTTCATGTACAGCTTGTGCCCATGCCAGAGTACCCTATCATAAACCCTATGGTTTTCTCAAGCAGCTCACCATTCCAGAAAAGCCATGGAATTCCATCTCTATGGATTTCATCGAACAGCTCCCAGCTTCCTCCAGTCACTCCACCATCCTTGTTGTTGTAGATTATCTATTAAAGCAGTGTGTCTTTATCCCTACAGACAACAAGGTGACCTTTCCAGAGCTTGCTAAACTCTTCTTACTCCATTTTTTATCCAAACACAGAGTTCCCTCCCACATTACCTCTGATCAAGGTTCCAAGTTTGTTTCCCATTTCTTCCATTTCCTGGGTCAAGCCCTCAAAATCCATCTCCACTTTACCTTCAGATATTATCTGGAGGGTGACAGTCAAACTGAGCAAATGAACCAAACCCTGGAGCAATATCTACACATTTATTGCAACTATCAGCAGGACAACTGGTCTGAACTCCTGCCCCTTGTGGAGTTTGCTTATAACAATGCCCCTAATGCTACCACAGATGTTTTCCCTTTCTTCACTAACAAGGGCTATCATTCAAACATCTCCATGTACCCAGAACATGATCTCACCTCTATCCAAGCTTAAGAATATGCCATTGACCTTGACTTTCTCCACATCTTCCTTTGTGAAGAAATAGCTGCTGCCCAAGTCAGATATCAAGGACCCACAGATGTCCAATGATTTCTGGCACCAAACTTTAAAGTAGATAACCAGGTATTCATCAAGGCTAAGTACTTTAGGACTACATGGCCATCCAAGAAACTCACCAAAAAGAACTTAGATCCTTATTCCATTATTGCTTAGGCAGGCTTGCTATCCTTTATACTCTATCTCCTTGTTAAAACTTTCATTCCACTAAAAAAAAGACTGTTAAAACCTATACCAAGATAAGTATACTTTTAACCAGTTCCTTTTTTTTTTAAATGAAACCCTTGATGCTAAAGGAAGGTCAGAACTCCAGGGAGCTCCAGAGAGCTCTGGGGAAATCTAGAAAGGGTTTTAATGGTTGAACAGGACTCGGCTTCACCTTATATGGTGTGCCCTTGCACTTCTCTGTTGTTCTGATTTATATAGATGTTGGGGATGGGTGAAGGCTGTCTCTATGTTCAACAGGAGGGACAGGCAGGACAAGGAGAGTCAAGCCTAGTCATGGAGGTGAGACCTTGCAACTCCTTTGAGGATATCACTTGGCCTCAGAGGTACTCCAGAGTAACCCAGAGGATTAGAGTAAGCCCAAGGGCTTGAGCAGAGTAAGGATAATGATAAGAGGATGTTTCTGTTATTTTTGTTGATATTTGTACTGAGGTACAAGATACAAAACTACAGTACTTATACCTCAGTGAGGCAGAACTATCTAGGAGTGTAACAAAATAAAACAAGTGCAAACTCAGAAGTGAAGCAGATATCTAGATATCTAGGAAATGAATGGAGATGTTAGAGAAGACAATGTCCAATCATGTCAGACTGAAACTGAAGGGTGACAGGATGAAACAGGGGAAAGCAAGAAACAGGAACAGAACAGGAATAGTAACAATGATGGTAATAGTAACTAACCAGGAATGGTAATGGAGTTATATTGGGACAGTCCAGAGATAACAAAGGGGAACTAGGATAGTACTTAACTGGAGCAGAGATAGACTGGAAGCAGAATGGGGCAGAGTGGGAGTGGAAGCCCAGGAAAGTGTATAATGCTGAGGGGTGGGAAGCATATATGTGTAGCTGGGGAAGACTGGAATAGTGATGGAGGACCAGAGTTGCCTGAAGGGGAGTCAGAGGGCTGGAGTAGCTTACTAGGTGCAAAGATCAATTGTAAGCTGGGTCAGAATGGGGTCAGAATTCAGGTCAGAGGTCCAGGATATGACACTCCTGGAGAACATGAAGTCTGTTTACCTAGTCTTTTATATTTCTCAACTTGAACTATCTGTTCCCAATGTGATCCCAGATTGCATGCAACCACCCCCACCACCAGTTGAGATCAATGGTGAACTGGAGTTTGAGATCCCCAAAATCCTAGACTTGAAGATAGATCATAGGCAAAGGAACTGCAAATTACTATATTTGATTAAGTGATTAGGTTATGAGAATACTGATGAGGAGACTGTTACAAATGAACAGTTTGGATGCACAAGAGTCACATGACAAGCATGTGACCATGAGACTCCTATGTCAGATTGAGCCAAACCCTAGGCTATAATTAGTCTTATTCAGAATATACCTCAACTAAAGGGTTAGCATAGGATTAGCAGCAGATCTCAGATGATGGTATCTTCCAATTGAATCTAGATAACATCTGATCTGTGGCAGAGATCCAGATGGGATCTCCTTGGCTTCAAGGCTAAGGTGCTGTCTTAATATCCATTGACCCTGAAGTTTTTCCTTCCATTCTTGTACTTCTCTTCCATTTAGACCCTTGATATGCATGGCCTTTAGTCATTGTTAAAACTTTCCATCCCACTAAAAAGGAGACTGTTAAAACCTATACCAAGATAAGTATACTTTTAACCAGTTCCTTTTTAAATAAAACCCTTGATGCTAAAGAAAGGTCAGAACTCCAGGGGGCTCCAGAGAGCTCTGGGGAAATCTAGGAAGGGTTTCAATGGTTGAACAGGACTTGGCTTCACCTTATATGGTGTGCCCTTGTACTTTTCTGTTGTCCTGATTTATATAGATGTCAGAGGTGGGTAATAAGGCTGTCTCTATGCTCAACAGAAGAGACAGGCAAGACAAGGAGAGTCAAGCCTAGTCATGGGGGTAAGACCTTGTGACTCCTTTGAGGATATCACTTGGCCTCAGAGGTACTCCAGAGTAATCCGGAGGGTCAGAGTAAGCCCAAGGGCTTGAGCAGAGTGAGGATGATGACAAGAGGGTTTTCTGGTGTTTTTGTTGATATTTGTACTGAGGTACAAGATACAGAACTACAGTACTTATACCTCAGCAAGGCAGAACTATCTAGATGTATAATGAAATGAGACAAGTGCAAACTCAGAAGTAATGCAGATGTCTAGATATCTAGAAAAAAAATGGAGATATCAGGGAGACAATGTCCAATCATGTCAGACTGAAACTGAAGGGTGACAGGATGAAACAGGGAAAAGCAAGGAACAGGAACAGAACAGGAATAGTAACAATAATGGTAATGGTAAATGACCAGTAACGGTAATGGAGTTATATTGAAATGGTCCAGAGATGACAAAGGGGAACTAGGGTAGTACTTAACTAGAGCAGAGATAGACTGGAAGCAGAATGGGGTGAAGTGGGAGCAGAAGCCTGGGAGAGTGTATAACTGAGGGGTAAAAAGCATACATATGTAGCTGGGAAAGACTGGAATGGTGACAGAGGGCCAGAGTTGCCTGGAGGGGAGTCAGAGGGCTTGAATAGCTTACTAGGTGCAAAGACCAATTGTAAGCCAGGTCAGAATGGGGTCAAAATTTGGGTCAGAGGTCCAGGATATGACAATCATACCCTTTACCCTTGCTCTATGACCAGTTTCCATATTATTATTTATCCCAGACAGGCTTGGTGGTCTGTGCACAACTCTAGATAGTATAAATAGGCTATTCATGTAGCTCTTAGCTTCCCAGCTTTGAGCACTTGTTTGTTTAGCCATCTAGATATTTCAATAGACAAGCTAGTATTTGTGTTATGAATATAACATTTACTAGCAGAAGAGTCACATGACAAGCACATGACCATGAGACATCCTTGCCAAAACAAGACAAATCCTAGGATATGGTTGAGTTGTTATTCAAAGTTTCCCCTTGGGTTTAGACACAGCTTATAGAGTTGGATCTAGCATCTCAGATAATAGGTGCATCTCCCAATCTAATCTCTGATGAATCTGGATCTTGATCTAGATGAGGGTCAGATCTGATCATGGCAGATCTCTAAATGGGATCTCCTCAGCCTCATGGTAGAGGGTATGATTTAATTTCTGCTTACCCTAGACCCTTGACTTCCATTTTACACTGCCTCTCCATTCTACATCCCTTATCTGCATGGCTCATTGGTCATATTCTCAGTAAGCATGCCCTATGCCCTATTTCCTTATTTAGTGTTTCCCTATGCCCTGGAGATGGTCTGTGCACATATGGACTTAGTATAAATAGCAGAGTAGTTCCTTGGTTTTGGCTTCCCAGCCTTAACCACTTCGTTATCTTGTATATCATCTAGTGCCTTACTGTTAAAACTTTCCATTCCACTAAAAAGAGACTATTAAAACCTATACCAAGACAAGTATACTTTTAACCAGTTCCTCTTTTTTAAATAAAACCCTTAATGCTGGAGAAAGATCAGAACTCCAGGGTGCTCCAGAGAGTTCCAGGGAAATCTAGGAAGGGTTTCAATGGTCAAACAGGACTCAGCTTCACCTTATATGGTGCACCCTTGCACTTCTCTATTGTTCTGATTTACATAGATGTCAGGGTGGGTAATAAGGCTGTTTCTATGCTCAACAGGAGGGACAGGCAGGACAAGGAGAGTCAAGTCTAGTCATTGGAGTGAGGTTTTATAACCCCTTCAAGGATATTGCATAGCCTTGGAGATACTCCAGAGTAACCCAGAGGGTCAGAGTGAGCCCAAGGCTTGAGCAGAGTGAGGACAATGACAAGAGGGTTTTCTGGTGTTTTTGTTGATATTTGTACTGAGGTACAAGATATAGAACTACAGTACTTATACCTCAGAGAGGCAAAACTATCTAGAAGTGTAACGAAATGAGACAGGTGCAAACTCAGAAGCAAAGCAGATGTCTAGATATCTAGGAAATAAATGAAGATGTTAGGGAGACAATGTCCAATCATGTCAGACTGAAACTGAAGGATAACAGAATGAAACAAGGGAGAGCAAGGAACAGGAATGGAACAGGAAGAGCAACAATGATGGTAATGGTAACTGACCAGGAACAGTAATGGAGTTATATCAGGACAGTCCAGAGATGACAAAGGGGAACTAGGGTAGTACTTAACTGGAGCAGAGATAGACTGGAAGCAGAATAGGGCAGAGTGGGAGTGGAAGCCCAGGGGAGCATATAACACTAAGGGGTGGGAAGTGTACATGCATAACTGGGAGAGACTAGAATGGTAACAGAGGGCCAGAGTTGCCTGGAGGGAAGTCAGAGGGCTGGAGTAGCTTACTAGGTGTGAAGACCAATTGTAAGCTGGGTCAGAATGGGATCAGAATTCAGATTGAAGGTCTGGAATATGACACTTACCAATACAGGCATTTCCCTCCTAACTAAGTGCTATGGCTCCTCAGGCTTTGCTACCCTGAGTCCATCACATCACTTACCACTCTATTCCAACCAAATCCAACAATGAAACTGATGCACTCTCTTAAGGCAGATCATTTAGGGTTAGGATGGGTTGTTCAGAGATCAACACCATAACACTTGGTTAAGGCTATTCTTACTTGACTGGGTATGAGTGTTTGTCCAGACTCCAAGCTCACTAATGTCTTGTGATTTCAATGATGAAGAAAGAATTTATATCACCTAGCAAAACAAAGAAATGTCCCACTTCACATATCATATACTGACACTGACTTTGGATCTGGGCATGTTATTAAACTGTTCATTGGACCTGAGCATGTCATAAAAAGGCTGCAGATCTAGACATGTCAGAAAAAGGCTTTGGACATAGTGGATACTGGTTCATAAGGAAGTAAGCAACTTGTCAATGCTTCAAGACCACTGGTTGGTATCATTAGATCTGGGCACATTACTAAAAGGCCACTCTGGATCTGGGCATATCTTTAAAACTGCCACTATATTCCATTCCCTTCTTTGTTTATGGGTGTCATATAATCCTTGTCAAATCAAAACTGCATGCTAGCACACACCATCACTACAAATCAGGCTCATAGTGAGCAAACCAGAAAATGAAACAAAAAGAAAAAATGGAGAAAGAGTTGAGACTTTGGATGGAGTCTTAGGCTTTGCTGCCATTTGGATTCTGTTCACAGATCAAATATTGTTTCAAGGGTTTGTCAAACCTTTTGGTCAAATCATCTAGGAGTTTTATGGTATCTCACAACCATTGGTACTATTGGTCAAACAGTGAACCAGAAAGTTCTAAAACTAAGACTAGACCAGCTCATGTCAGAAAACCAAGTATATATAGGAAAGTAGATCAAAGAAGCTTGCATGTTTTCCTCTGAAGACAGTTCAAGGAAGTTGATTGATGAAGCCTTGGATAAGGAAGATTCAAAATAAGACTGAGAATAATCTAGGAAGTATTAGCTTTTAGGTTGAACAGACCACAATGTCTATAAATGAAGAACAAAGGACTATGATGTCATTAAACAAAGACACTTGATTCTGGAACCAGGTATCAAGACTAGAAAGGAAAATCAATGATCATGACTAGATTGGTCAGCCTATAGCAAGTCAAATTGTTGCTGGAATCTAGAAGAATATGTGAAGGTTTACTCTGATCAAAGTTAAACATTAACACTTGATAAAGGATTAACAAGAGTCTGAAATGACAGAAAACTATCAGAGTCTTTTAGTAAGTGAAATCAGATGAAAGTTGAGGTCAAATCTAGAGCCTTGACAAGTAGAAAGGAAGTAGCTGAAATAGGAAAGCAAGTCTCAGAGTATGCAGATGAAAGGGTTAAAAATCAAGTAGATGCAGAAATGAGCATTCAAGTTCTGTGGAGAAAGAATTCTGAAGAATTGAAGAAGATCAAGGATAATGACCATCTCATCAGGATAGAATGGATCTCCAAGTCTTGGAGATTGGGAGGATATTTGATGGTTTACTCTTTGAGGATTTCGAGTTTTTATTTGCAGATATTCAGAGAAGCAAGATCGAGTTGAAGAATCAGTCAAAAGAATTCTAGCAGGAAGTTTGGGTAGTTTAGTCCATTATTCAACTGATTGAAGATTTGTCAAGAGAGTCTATTTGCTAGAAGTCACTCCTAAAGAGGGGATGATGATTGGTTTCAACACTTGGTTATGCTATTCAGAGAACACTTGGTGAAGAAAATAGCTAAGCACAAGAAAGACAAGTATTCAGCCATGGACATAAAGAGAAGTGGTTGTATCTGTGGACACAGAGAGAAGCAGATCTGAAAAAAGTCATTTTCAGAGTTGAACAAGTGTTACCAGATGAAAGGAGATTTATCTCTGAGTAGAAAGTGATTGCAAGGAGTTTGCAAGAATTCAAAATGATTTAAAACTATAGAGGCAGTTCTATATCTGCATTATCAAAAGTAATTCCAGGAAGAAAGTTGACAAGTACAAGTTGAAGAAGATTTGCAGTGCCATGATTCTAGTTTGTTCATCATTAACCAGGCATCAAAGAGTGAAGAGTATTTGACAAGGAACATCAACAAGTATTTAACAAAGATTTTAGCAAAGCAATCAAGAGTCTAATCTGGGAAGATATGAAAGTCAATTCATATCATCATCACAGAAGAATGCCAGCTGTCCATTGATCTATTCCCTGCAAGAGAAGATATGGATGAAGTAGCTGCAGAGAGTTTTCTTTATACCCAGAACAAAGTGACAATCAGAAGTTATCAGAAAGGATTCAAGATTGTAATGTAAAGAATTGGACTAAGATGTCTTTAAACTATTGTTTCAGAGTTTAGACAAGAGGAAAGGTTAAGTAAGTGAAAGCTAATGACAATGCAGTTAGTCTCCATATGGGAGCAGTTAGTCATCTAGGCAAGTAACTGAAAGATTTAGTATTCAAGTCACAAGAGTTTTAAGCACAACATAAAACTGTTTTGGTGTTATGGGTTATCCTAAGAAACCCTTAGTCCACAATGACTTCAAACTACAAATACAGGTCTAAAGAAGTTGACAACTTTTATTGCCATGAATTGTCAAGAATTGATCAAGATAGTACTCAAGCAAGTGTAAAAAGTTAGAAGGTTATCAAACACACCTCTGCAAGAGTTTATGAAAGTTATCAAGATCAAATATCTTCAATGGATCGAGTCCTTAATATGACTATAAAAGGTTTTATTTCAGAGTTTTTAGGGGTAGTAATGCAAGAAGCTGCATTATCAAACTTCTAGGTTATCTTTTCATTAATTCTGCCATTCCTTGTTTATTTAGCAAACCGCCACTCAGTCCTTAATTGGATTTGAGATTTGTTGAAACAAGAAGCCTGGTTGAAACATACCAGTATACTGAGAAGCAAAAGAAGTATTGTTGCAAAATCATCAAATTTTTTTTAAAAGAAAGTACTTGTTCAGTGAAAGATCACTTGCACACTGAAGTGTATTTTCTTGGGATGAGAAAATCTAAAGAGGGGATAATAGAGAATAGGTGAACAAAGTGAACCTCCTCTTCTAGGAAGAATTTATTCAATGACAAAGAGCAACATTCAAAAAGAATATTTTTTCATGCTTTTCAAACCTCAGAGTTTCTTGGTCTATGCCAGTCTTTCTTTTCTTTTCTATTTATTTCAGAGTTTCAGAGATGCAACAAGACCATATTTCAATGATGAGTTTCAAGACTTTATATGAAAAAGCAAACAAGAACTTTGGCAATCCAAAAGTCTTGCCCTTAAAGAGGGAATAGTGTTATGAATGTAACATTTACTAGCAGAAGAGTCACATGACAAGCACATGACCATGAGACATCCTTGCCAAAACAAGACAAACCCTAGAATATGGTTGAGTTGTTATTCAGAGTTTTTCCTTGGGTTTAGACATAGCTTATAGAGTTGGATCTAGCATCTCAGATAATAGGTGCATCTCCCAATCTAATCTCTGATGAATCTGGATCTTGATCTAGATAAGGGTCAGATCTGATCATGGCAGATCTCTAGATAGGATCTCCTCAGCCTCATGATAGAGGGTATGATTTAATTTCTGCTTACCCTAGACCCTTGACTTCCATTTCACATTGCCTCTCCATTCTATATCCCTTATCCACATGGCCCATTGGTCATATTCTCAGTAAGCATGCCCTATGCCCTATTTCCTTATTTAGTGTTTCCCTATGCCCTGGAGGTGGTCTGTGTGCATATGGACTTAATATAAATAGCAGAGTAGTTCATTGATTTTGGCTTCCCAGCCTTAACCACTTCATTATCTTGTACATCATCTAGTGCCTTACCAATACAGGCATTTCCCTCCTAACTAAGTGCTATGGCTCCTCAGGCTTTGCTACCCTGAGTCCATCACATCACTTACCACTCTATTCCAACCAAATTCAACAATGAAACTGACACACCCTCTCAAGGCAGACTATTTAGGGTTAGGATGGGTTGTTCAGAGATCAACACCATAACAGTTTGGACTTCACTTCTCAGGCCTAGCTACCCTGAGTATCTTTCCTTTCTAAGTCCTGCACTACATCTAGGGTCAGGCATTTACCATCTACCCTCTTATTCTTTCTATCAATACTGACATCAACATTGGCACAACCCCAAGGGCCACATTGGATTAGGTTTATCACTCCTTGTACAAGGTCTGACACCATGACCATAACACTTGCTCAAAGCTACTTTACTTGGGCTTGTGCACTGAAAAATGTGCACTCAAACAAGCATTGAATTAAAAAGCTAGAGCAAGTTACCACACAGAGAAGCTTTAATCCTTTCCATCATATACCAAGTGCTAGTTGATAACTGGTCAAAGACTTAGCTGCAAACTAGAGATCAGATTGGCAGTAGAGAAAAAGAATCCAACCATACATTGTACTTTGCCCAGACAAATCACAAGGCTCTATCAGAAGGCTTAGGTGCAGACTAGAAGATAGCAGCTAGAAAAATGAAAAGCAAACACATCATCATTAGAGAAATATATTCAGAGTCAGAGTCAAGAATGCAGACATCTCCATTCAGTGCAACAGTTCCTCTCCCTTCATTTCCTCAGAATGCTTTCCCTCATGTTAAGATAAGTGGAAAGAGTAGTCATGAAGAGGGGATGAAGAAAATAGAAGTTAGGTTGCTGAAAAAGAGTGCTGCTGCAGTAGCAGTTGTTGTGCCTGCTTTATCAAAGCCTTCATCAGCAGTTAATGCATCTGCTTTATTAAAAGCTATTCAGAGTCAAGCAGTTCCAGGATCTGCTACATCAAAACCTATGAGAAGAGCAGTAGCCCCTGCATTGTTAAAAGGTTCAAAGTTGAGTCCTTCAGGATTGAAAGTCCTCATTTGCAAGGTCTGCAAAGGAGTTGACCACTATCCAGTCAACTGTCCCTTATGTTTTAATTGCAGTGCCAATGGACATATTGCCAAGAATTGTCCAAAAGAAGTTAGGTGCTATGCATGTGGAGCAACAGGTCATAAAGAGATTACCTGTGAGCAGTGCCCAGCAAGAATCAGAGTCTGAGTAAAGGAATTGGAAACAAGGGTGAGATCCAAGATCAAGGCCAAGGCTTTGAGGTTTTCAGTTTCTTCAGCTGATGAGTTGAGGAAATCGGTGTTGAAGAATGCCACAAGGAAATCAGTTGATGAACCAAAACAAGAGAAGAAAGTTTTGTTCATGCCAGATATGAAACCAGATCAAGTAGCAAAGGACAATATAATGGAAAATCTTCTGGAGTCCCTGATCAAGACAAAGAAGGAAGTAAAGGATCTTTATATCCAAGTTGCAAGACTGGAAATGTTAATGGCAACACAAGACTCTCCTAGTTTAGAGGAACAGAGTAATTTAGAGATGAAAGTATTGAGCAATGCTCCATAAGTAGAAAAGGATAGCAAGGACATTCACAAGAAAGAACTGAGTATTGATTCAAAGATGAAAGTGGAGAAAAAGGTGAAATGGTCTAGAAAAATGAAAAGCAAGAAAGAGACTGGAGTAACTGATTTGAAGCAAGTAGAAACTGAATCAGAAAAGAAAGAACTGGAAAGTTCTCAAACTATTTCAGAGTCATCCAAGTCAGAGTTGCAGATGAAAGGTTCACTTATGCTTAGGCATGTAGATCAAGTAGAAGTGGATAATGATTTTGAATTGTTCACACCTCAGAGTTTCTCAGAATCTGAAACCATTCCCCCAGAAGTAATCACAATGTGCAAAGCTAAAGGAAAAGAAAAGCAAGTGCAAGCAAAGATTTCTGAAGATCTAGAGCCCATCAGTCTGAATATACAGTCTGGTCCATTATTATCAGAATCAAGGTTTATGAAGCTTTTGGAATCACCCAAGAGTTTCAAATCAGAGCTTTCTGCAGAATCATGGGATTATGCAGATGAAGATTTCCTTCCCACAGATAAAGAGTTAGATTCTGTCTATGGTTCCTTTGATTATGATCCACAATGGGATTGGACTGATCATGAAGAAATAGGTGGTCAATTCAAATGGGATTTACAGATTGCAAAGGCTCAAAGTCTTCAGGATCAAGAGGAATATTCAGAAGATGAACCAGAATGTTCTAAAACTATTCAGGACCTAGACATGTCATTAAACTGTTTGCCATCTCCTTCTAAGGTTCATTGGATTCACTTTACTCCTTCTTGTGATCCAACCATGTTAGAAATGATTGAAGAGGAAGATTAAGACAAGGTGGTTCTGTCTCCAAAATTACCTACATTAGAGTTCTTGGAGCACAATCCATTCTTTGAAGAAGACAAAGACCAGATCAAAAAGGAAACTTGAGAGATGCAAGAATATTTTGAAAAGGTTCACCATGATCAAGAATGGTCTACTCCTTCAGAAAAGAAAAATGCTTTGCCAAGGAGTTCTTGTGATCAAGATCTTGGACCAAAAATGAAACAGTCAATAGAAGATCAAGATTGGCAAGAATGATTTAGAGAAATATTGGTGGAAGAAAAGGCTAGAAGTACTTAACTTTCTCCAATAATATCCAAAGAAGAAAAGTTCATCTCTCAAATGAACAAGATAGTGCAATTGCAACAAGTGGAATGGCAAAAGATAGCTGAGTTAATTTTTGAAAACAATGAAGCTGTTTTAGGTTCAGAGATATTGCAAGTTGATAGATTTGCTTTCCCTGAAGAGGGGATTGAGTATTCTTTGGATTCAAGTAGAGTTCCACTGCTGGACTCTCCTGTTGATTCAACAGTTTCACCAGTAGATCCATCAGAGATTCCCCTTCCAGACAGCCTGCCTCCCACATCCCCACAGCTCTCATTTGCAGCAAAAGTGGCAGAGTTGAAGCATCATATTAACAAGGCAGATAGAACAATGCTCAATTCTATTCTCAAGTTGTGATGCAAGCAGAATAAGGGTTCTCTTCTTCAGGATGCACAAGAGTTACATGACAAGCACATGACCATGAGACTCCTATGCCAGACTGAGTCAAACTCTAGGCTATGGTTAGTCTTATTCAGAGTATACCTTGACTAAAGGGTTAGCACAGGATTAGCAGCAGATCTCAGATGATGGTATCTTCCAATTGAATCTAGATGACATCTGATCTGTGGCAAAGATCCAGATGGAATCTTCTTGGCTTCAAGGCTAAGGCATTACAGTTACAGTGTTGAACTGTGGACAAGGAGTGATAAACCCTAACCTGGTGTCTTCTTGGGGTTGTGCTGGTGTTGATATCAGTGTTGATATAGAAGAATGAATGTGTAAATGGACAAATGCCTGCCACTAGAGGTGAAACAGGACTTAGAAAGAGAAGATGCTCTGGGTAGCTAGGTCAGAGGAGCTGGGTTCAAACACAAGCTAGTATTGGTGCCTAGAGGGCTACACAAGTAAGACAAGTGCTCAAAGCTGGGGAGCTAAGAGCTACATGGTGTTAAAACCTTCCATCCCACTAAAAAGAGACTGTTAAAACCTATACCAAGATGAGTATACTTTTAACCAGTTCCTCTTTTTTAAATGAAACCCTTGATGCTGGAGGAAGATCAGAACTCCAGGGTGCTCTGGAGAGTTCCGGGAAAATCTAGAAAGGGTTTCAATGGTTGAATGGGACTTGGCTTCACCTTATATGGTGTGCCCTTGCACTTCTCTGTTGTCCCAATTTACATAGATGTCAGGGTGGGTAATAAGGCTGTCTCTATGCTCAACAGGAGGGACAGGCAGGACAAGGAGAGTCAAGCCTAGTCATGGGGGTGAGGCTTTATGACTCCTTCAAGGATATCACATAGCCTTGGAGATACTTCGGAGTAACCTGGAGGGTCAGAGTGAGCCCAAGGCTTGAGCAGAGTGAGGATGATGACAAGAGGGTTTTCTGGTGTTTTTGTTGATATTTGTACTGAGGTACAAGATACAGAACTACAGTACTTATACCTTAGAGAGGC
>JBBPKN010001146.1:0-20694 GCA_038089275.1 Pulveroboletus cf. rosaemariae | reverse complement strand
CATGCAGGATTGAGGATGTTGACCAGCCACACTAGCAGCTGATTTTCCCTTCTCATCTTCCACACCACCTGGTCCTCTACCTCCTGTATGGTTGCCACCAGCAGGCAACAGCCCTCTGCCACCTGCTTGGCACTGCCCTCTGCTCCCTCTGAGCAGGCCCTCTTTTTGAGCTGCTCCTTCTGAACATTCCTTCAATGCTGCTTCCACATTGGCTTCTTCTCCCCAGGGCATTCACACCCCACCTTGGCCTCTTGACAGGCCAAGCATGACATGGACTTTCCCACACCCACCTTGCACTCCATCCCCCTATCTGTGCACCTTTGGCATGCTGGTGCCTCCTCTGCCTGCTGTTTTCCTTTGTTATTGCTGGGCCCTGCTTGGGCCTGCACTTACACTGCCTGTTGATCATCAGTGGTGCTACTCACAGGATAACAACTGTTATACTCACCTTTTCTTGGGCAGCAGCCTCTGCTATCCTCTGGGCCCTCTTGGACTTCTTGGCCTGCCTTTGAGCAGCCTCCTCCGCCACCTTCTGGGCCTCTTCCACCCTCCTTCATTTCTCCTTCTTTCTTGCCTTCGCATGCCTCTTGCACTTGGCATATTTGGCATTGCTCAACATCTCATCATCATTGGTGCACTCCATGATGCATTCATCAGACCAGGCCATGAGATCTTCAAATAAGGCCATATTATTGTAATGAAGGAAGAATGAGCTACTGTTAAAGTCCCTGTTTTTATTCATGAGTGAGCCAAGAAACTCCACTCTTCCACCCCATTGTAACTAAACAAGGTCACATGATCATTGCCTCCACAACCCTCCATTCTATCCCCAATATTACCAAAGTGTGTGATCACATGCCCATCACCACACTATCACAGATCACATGTTCATACCCTCTGCATCCTGGGCCAACAGCCTTCAAGGATTCAGGCCTAAGGGGGGGATACTGTTATATCCCAGACCTCTGACCTGAATTCCGACCCCATTCTGACCTGGCTTACAATTGGTCTTCACATCTAGTAAGCTGCTTCAGCCCTCTGACTTCCCTCCAGGCAACTCTGGCCCTTCATCACCATTCCAGTCTCTCCCAGTTATGCATGTACACTTCCCACCCCTCAGCATTATATGCTTCCCCAGGCTTCTGCTTCCACTCTGCCCCATTCCACTTCCAGTCTATCTCTGCTCCAGTTAAGTACTACCCTAGTTCCCCTTTGTCATCTCCAGACCATTCCAATATAACTCTGTTACCATTCCCAGTCAGCTATCATTACCATTATTGTTACTATTCCTGTTCCATTCCTGTTCCTTGCTCTCCCCTGTTTCATCCTGTCACCCTTCAGTTTCAGTCTGACATGATTGGACATTGTCTTCCTGACATCTCCATTTATTTCCTAGATATCTAGACATCTGCTTTGCTTCTGAGTTTGCACCTGTTTCATTTTGTTACACTTCTAGACAGTTCAGCCTCTCTAAGGTATAAGTACTGTAGTTCTGTATCTTGTACCAGAGTATGAATATTGACAAAAACACCAGAAAACCCTCTTGTTGTTATCCTTACTCTGCTCAAGCCTTGGGCTCACTCTGACCCTCTGGGTTACTCTGGAGTACCTCCGAGACTATGTGATATCCTCAAAGGAGTTGTAAAGCCTCACCCCCATAACTAGACTTGACTCTCCTTGTCCTGCCTGTTCCTCCTGTTGAGCATAAAGACAGCCTTATCACCCACCCTGATATCTATGTAAATCAGGACAATGGAGAAGTGCAAGGATGCACCCCATAAGGTGAAGCCAAGTCCTGTTCAACCATTGAAACCCTTTCTAGATTTCCCTGGAACTCACTGGAGTACCCTGGAGTTCTGATCTTCCTCCAGCATCAAGGGTTTCATTTAAAAAAGAGGAACTGGTTAAAAGTATACTCATCTTGGTATAGGTTTTAACAGTCTCTTTTTAGTGGGATAGAAAGTTTTAACATTGCCCCTCCAATCACCCTTATCACTTATGTAGTGACTAATCCCTATCTATGTCAACTGCACCCATCTATAATCACCTCCAATTGCCCCCATCCCTTTCCCAAGTAGCTTACCTCTCTCCCCTTGCTACAGCACATAGACAATGTGCAATTCATTCAGTACACCTGTTATTTGTGTATATAGGAGGTGAGACCAGCAAGCAACTCTTAGCAGAACATCCACTCTTTCAGATCTTTTCTAACCACCACTCTGCCATTCTTCTGCTTGGCCTAAGCCTCAAGGTTGACAGGGATGACCCTTGATCCCCCTGCCACAATATACCCAGCCCAATAATCTTCCATTAGCTTGATCTGGACTAGGTTGCAAAGAAGCTTGTTCTACTCCTTTATCTTTTAGCAAAGACAACCACCAACCTCTTGAATGGCATCCACAACCAGGTGGTCCCCCAAAGGCTCTGACCCCCCACCTCCTCTAACTGCTAAACTCCTGGATTGGGTCTGCTCTGCCCCTTCAGCTACTCCTCCCATGCCTCTGGTCCCAGATCCCTGTTCTCCTGATGATTGCATAACATCCCTCCAATTTAAAACCATATGGCTGTTAAAACTTTATCCCAATAGAAGAAAACTGTTAAAAACCTATACCAGTAAGGGTATACTTTTAACCAGTTCCTTTCTGAATAAAACCCTTGATGCTAAAAGAAGGTCATAACTCCAGAGGGCTCTGGAGGGCTTCAGGGGAATCTAGGAAGGGTTTTAATGATTAAACAGAACTTGGCTTCACCTTATGTGGTATACCCCTGCACTTTTTGGTGTCCTGATTTACATAGATGTTGGAGGTGGGTAAGAAGGCTGTCTCTATGCTCAACAGAAGGGACAGGCAGGACAAGGAGAGTCAAGCCTAGTAATGGGGATAAGACCTTGTGACTTCTTCAAGGATATCACTTGGCCTTGGAGGTACTCCAGAGTAACCTGGAGGGTCAGAGTGAGCCCAAGGGCTTGGCAGAGTAAGAATGAAGACAAGGGGATGTTTTGTTGTTTTTGTTGATATTTGTACTGAGGTACAAAATACAAAACTACAGTACTTATATGTTAAAACTTTTCATCCCACTAAAAAGAGACTGTTAAAACCTATACCAAAATGAGTATACTTTTAACCAGTTCCTCTTTTTTAAATGAAACCCTTGATGCTGGAGGAAGATCAGAACTCTGGGGTGCTCCAGAGAGTTACAGGGAAATCTAGGAAGGGTTTCAATGGTCAAACAGAACTCAGCTTCACCTTATGTGGTGTGCCCTTGCACTCCTCCATTGTCTCAATTTACATAGATGTCAGGGTAGGTAATAAGGCTGTCTTTATGCTCAACAGGAGGGACAGGCAGGACAAGGAGAGTCAAGTCTAGTCATGGGGGTGAGACTTTATGACTTCTTTAAGGATATTGCTTGGCCTCAGAGGTACTCCAGAGTAACCCAGAGGGTCAGAGTGAGCCCAAGGGCTCGAGCAGAGTGAGGACAATGACAAGAGGGTGTTTCTGTTGTTTTTGTCAATATTTGTACTCTGGTACAAGATATAGAACTACAGTACTTCTACCTCAGAGAGGCAGAACTATCTAGAAGTGTAATGAAATAAGACAGGGCAAACTCAGAAGTAAAGCAGATGTCTAGATATCTAGGAAATGAATGAAGATGTCAGGGAAGACAATGTTCAATCATGTCAGACTGAAACTGAAGGGTGACAGGATGAAACAGGGGAGAGCAAGGAACAGAAACAGGACAGGAATAGTAACAATGATGGTAACAGTAACTGACTAGAAATGGTAATGGAGTTATATTGGGATGGTCCAGAAATGACAAAGGGGAACTAGGGTAGTACTTAACTGGAGCAGAGATAGACTGGAAGTGGAATGGGGCAGAGTGGGAGTGGAAGCCCAGGAGAGCATATAACACTGAGGGGTGGAAAGCATACATGTGTAGCTGGGAAAGACTGGAATGGTGATGGAGGGCTGGAGTGGCTTACTAGGTGTGAAGACCAATTGTAAGCTGGATTAAAATGGGGTCAGAATTCAGGTCAGAGGTCCAGGATATGACATTATACCTTAGAGAGGCAGAACTATCTAGGAGTATAACAAAGCAAGACAGGTACAAACTCAGAAGTGAAGCAGATGTCTAAATATCTAAGAAACAAATGGAAATGTCAGGGAAGACAATGTCCAATCATGTTAGACTGAAACTGAAGGGTAACAGGATAAAACAGGGGGAAGCAAGGAACAGAAATGGAACAGGAATAGTAACAATAATGGTAATGGTAATGGAGTTATACCAGGACAGTCTGAAGATAGTGAAGGGGAACTAGGGTAGTACTTAACTGGATCAGAGATAGACTGGAAGCAGAATGGAGCAGAGTGGGAGCAGAAGCCCAGGGGAGCATATAATGCTAAGGAGCAGAAAGTGTATATGCATAACTGGGAGAGACTGGAATGGTGATGGAGGGCTGGAGTTGCCTGGAGGGAAGTCAGAGGGCTGGAGTGGCTTACTAGGTGTGAAGACCAATTGTAAGCCAGGTCAGAATGGGGTCAGAATTTGGGTCGGAGGTCCAGGATATGATATCTTCCCAACATTTGTTTTATAGTCTTCATTTAACTATTGGGCTCTAGTCTAATTTCTGGTCTTCTCTCCAGTAGTCATTCTGAAGCCCCATGTCTCTCTGCTTCTACCCCCTTTGTTTCTTTTCAGTTTCTCTGTCTCTATGTGAGAAGCAACCATTTTGACATCAGTCTCTAATCTTGTCTCTCTGTGGAATTCAATTATTTCTTTCATTTCTTTCTTGGTTGTCCTTTTGTCCTTTTTATCACCCCATGACTGCCCAAGGAACCACTTGCCTGGTCATGAGATTTCATCTTGACAGGTTATTACAATTTGTGAAAACCTTACTTTCTGGACTTACTCTGCATTTGCTCTAAACTTGTTTACTCAAGGATTGAAGCCTTTACTTCAGTAGTTATTGACACCCTTTTTCATATCCTAATTTCTAGCTCCCCTGGGTCATTCCCAAATCCCAACCTCTATAACAAAGATGAACTAGAGTAATTACTACACTACTCTAGTACCATTATGTCTTTATCTTCTTTCCTTCCTGCTTTCTTCTGGACCCCCATTCTGAGTTCCACCACCTCTTCTGCCACCTCATCCTCTTCACCATCCTCTGGCCCACTCTCTGCATCTTCTTTGCTTACTCTCCATGCAGGATCAAGGATGTTAACCAGCTGCACTAGCAGCTGGTTCTCCCTCCTTATCTCCCACACCATCCAGCCTATTACAGTGGCAGTTTGGCATACTGTGCAGATAAGCTAATAAACCCTAATCCAGTCCTTGGGATTGTGCCAGTGTTGATGTCAATGTCGATATGAATGAATGAAGTATGAATGGATAAAGAGGCCTGTTACTAGAGGTGAACCAGGACTTAAAAGGTAAGAGTCTCTGGATAGCTAAGCCAGAGGAGCTGGGTTCAAACACAAGCTAGTATTGGTGACTAGAGGTCAACACAAGTAAGACAAGTGCTTAAAGCTAGGGAGCTAAGAGCTACATGGGTGGTCTACTTATAGTATCTAGGATGGTGCACAGACCACCAAGTCCAGCCAGGATAAATACTAAAGAGGTAACTGGACATAGGGTGAGGGTAAAGGGTATGACTAAATGGCCATGCATATCAAGGGTTTGGAATGGAAGAGAAGCACAAGAATGGAAAGGAAGACTTCAGGGTCAATGGATATGAAGACAGCATCTTAGCCTTGAGGCCGAGGAGATCCCATCTGGATCTCTGCCACAGATCAGATCCATCAATCAAGATCCAGATCTAAGATCCAAGATCTGATGTCATCTAGATTAGATCAGGAGATACCATCATCTGAGATTGCTGCTAATCCTATGCTAATCTTTTAGTTGAGGTATACTCTGAATAAGACTAACCATAGCCTAGGGTTTGGCTCAATATGGCATAGGAGTCTCATAGTCACATGCTTGTCATGTGACTCTTGTGCATTCAAACTGTTCATTCATAACACAGCCCCCCACCTCCCATATGGTTGCCACCAGCAGGCAACAGCCCTTAGCCACCTGCTCAGTACCACCCTTTACTCCTTCTAAGTAAGCCCTCTTTTCAGGCTACTTCTCCTCCACATCCCTTCAATGCTGTTTTCACACCAGCTTCTCCTTCCCTGGGCATTCACACCTCATCTTGGCCTCTTGACAAGCCAAGCATAACATGGACTTCCCTATGCTCACCTCATACTCCACTCCCCTATCCTTACACCTCTGGCATGCCAGTGCCTCCTCCACTCTCCACTTCCCCTTGTTGTTGCTAGGCCCTACTTGGGTCTGCACTTGTGCCATCTGATGATCTTCAGTTGTTCAATCCTTAGGTGAACAACTATAGTACTCACCTGTTCTTGGGCAGCTACCTCTGTCACTTACCAGGCCCTCTCAGCCTCCTTAGCCTGCCTTCAGACAGCCTTCTCCACCATCTTCTGGGCCTTTTCTGCCCTTCTCTGTTTCTCCTCTTTTCTCACCTTCATGTGCCTCTTGCACTCAGCATATTTGACATTGCTTAACACCTCATTATTGTTGGTGCATTCCACAATGCATTCTTTAGCCCAGGCCATGAGATTATCAAATGCAGCCATGTTGTTGTAATGAAGGAAGGACAAGCTACTGTGAAGTCCCCATTTTTATTCATGAGTGAGCTGAGAAACTGTTAAAACTTTCATCCCACTAAAAGGAGACTGTTAAAACCTATACCAAGACAAGTATACTTTTAACCAGTTTCTTTTTTAAATGAAACCCTTGATGCTGAAGAAAGGTCAGAACTCTGGAGGGCTCTGGGGGGAATCTAGGAAGGGTTTCAATGGTTGAACAGGACTCAGCTTCATCTTATGTGGTGCATCCTTGCACTTTCCATTGTTCCAATTTACATAGATGTCAGAGGTGGGTAAGAAGGCTGTCTCTATGCTCAACAGGAGGAACAGGCAGGACAAGGAGAGTCAAGCCTAGTAATGGGGGTGAGATCTTGCAACTCCTTCAAGGATATTGCTTGGCCTCAGAAGTACTCCAGAGTAACTCAGAGGGTCAGAGTGAGCCCAAGGGCTCAAGCAGAGTGAGAATGATGACAAGAGGGTGTTTCTGTTGTTTTTGTTGATATTTGTACTGAGGTACAAGATACAAAACTACAGTACTTATATCTCAGAGAGGCAGAACTATCTAGAAGTGTAATGAAATGAGACAAGTGCAAACTCAAAAGCAAAGCAGATGACTAGATATCTAGGAAATAAATGGAGATGTCAGGGAAGACAATGTTCAATTATGTCAGACTGAAACTGAAGGATGACAGGATGAAACAGGGGAAAGCAAGGAACAGGAATGGAACAAGAATAGTAACAATGATGGTAATGGTAACTGACTGGGAACAGTAACAGAGTTATACTGGGACAGTCTGAAAATGATAAAGGGGAACTAGGATAGTACTTAACTGGAGCAGAGATAGACTAGAAGCAGAATGGGGCAGAGTGGGAGTGGAAGCCCAGGGGAGCATATAATGCTGAGGGGCAGGAAGCATACATGTGTAGCTGGGGAAGACTGGAATGGTGATGAAGGGCCAGAGTTGCCTGGAGGGGAGTCAGAGGGCTGGAGTGGCTTACTAGGTGCAAAGACCAATTGTAAGCCGGGTTGGAATGGGGTTGGAATTCAGGTTGGAGGTTCAGGATATGACAGAAACTCTGCTCTTCCATCCCATTGTCACTAAACAAGGTTACATGCTCATCACCTTCACAACCCTCTACTCCACCCCCAATGTTACTAAATGCAAGATCACATGTCCATTACCACACTATCTCAGATCACATATCTGTACCCTCTGTACCCTGGGCCAATGACCTTCAAGATTTCAGGCCTAAAAGGGAGATACTGTCATATCCTGTACCTCTGACTTAATTCTGACCCCATCCTGACCCAGCTTATAATCAGTCCTTATACCTAGTATGCTACTCTAGCCCTCTGACTCCCCTTCAGGCAACTCCAGCCCTTAATCACCATTCCAGTCTGCCCCAGCTATGCATGTATACTTCCTGCCCCTTAGCATTATATGCTCCCCCAGACTTCCACTCCTACTCTGCCCCATTCCATTTTTAGTCTTTCTCTGCTCCAGTTAAGTACTATCCTAGTTCCACTTCATCATCTCCAGACCATCCTGGTATAACTCCATTACTGTTCCTGCTCTTAGTTACCATTACCATTATCATTACTATTCCTGTTCCATTTCTGTTCCTTGCTTTCCCTTGTTTCATCCTGTCACCCTTCAGTTTCAGTCTAACATGATTGAACATTGTCTTCCCTGACATCTCCATTTGTTTCTTAGATATCTAGACATCTGCTTCACTTCTGAGTTTGCACCTGTCTCACTTTATTACACTCCTAGATAGTTCTGCCTCTCTGAGGTATAAGTACTGTAGTTTTGTATCTTGTACCTCAGTATGAATATCAACAAAAACACCTTCTTTTCTTCATCCTCACTCTGTTTGAGCCCTTGGGCTTACTCTGACCCTCTAGAGTCAAGCAATATCCTTGAAGGAATCACAAGATCCTATCCCCATAACTAGGCTTAACTCTCCTTATCCTGCCTGTCCCTTCTGTTGAGCATAGAAATAGCCTTCTTACCCACCTCTGACATCTATGTAAATCAGGACACCAGAAAGTGCAAGGGTATACCACATAAGGTAAAGCCAAGTCCTGTTTGATCATTAAAACCCTTCCTAGATTCCTCTGGAGCCCTCCGGAGTTCTCTGGAGTTATGACCTTTCTTCAGCATCAAGGGTTTCATTCAGAAAGGAACTGGTTTTAAAAGTATACCCATACTGGTATAGATTTTAACAATATCTTCATGTTGGGATAAGTTTTAACAGATACTCTGAATAACTCCAGAGTGGATGGGGCTTGATTTCACCTTATGTGGTGCACTCTTATGCTAGTATTGGATGCCCCAATTTATGGAGGGGTTGGAAGCTGTTAGAGGGCCAGGATAGGCCATAGGGCTTTTCCACCAAAAAATATAATGTCAAGTTGTAAAGTAAGTTGTGAGACTTAGTGCAGTATACAACATCATGTCATGAGGCAGGAGAGGGTCAAGAAGGATCATAACATTGTGTTATGGTTGATATCCAAACTGAGGTACAAGATACAGAGCTACAGTACTTATACCTTAGAGAGGCAGATTATCTAAGGAGGAAATGGAGATATGAAAGGAGTTGTCTCATAAGTAAAGCAGGTGCCAATGCATCCTGAATATGAATGGAGATGTTAGAGGAGACAATGTCAAATAATGTCAAACTGAAAACTAAATAAGGACAGGAAAAGGTAAGGTAGAAAGGAACAGGAATAGGAAATGAGATTGAAGGAACTATGGAGTTTTATCAGAATGGTATGAAGTTAGCATAGGTAAAGTTGTAATCAACATTAGATAGGAAAGGACAGAGGTAAAGGGAACCAGGAAATATGCAGCTTAAAGTATGAAAGCAACTGGAGTTGCATTGAAGACATAGTGGAGTTGATCTGTTGTCATGAGATATGATAAGTTCCTCTGACCTCATTTCCTGTTCCTATTCCTTTCTGCCTCATCTCTTCCTGTCATCATTTAGTTTTCAGTTTGACATTATTTAACATTGTCTCCTCTGACATCTCCATTTATATCCAGGATACATTGGCACCTGCTTCACTTATAAAACAACTCCTTTCATATCTCCATTCCCTCCTTAGATAATCTGTCTCTCTGAGGTATAAGTACTGTAGCTCTGTATCTTGTACTTCAGTTTGAATATTGACCATAACACAATGTTATGATCCTTCTTGACCCTCTCCTGCCTTATGACTTGAAATTATTTTCTACACTAAGTCTCACAACTTACTTTATAACTTGACATCATATCTCTTGGTGGAAAAGCCCTGCAGCTTATCCTGGACCTCTGACAGCTTCCAACACCTTTGTAAATTGGAGTACCCTGTACTAGCATAAGAATGCACCACATAAAATAAAGCCAAGCCCTATCCACTCCAGAGTTATCCAGAGTACTCCCAGAGTATGTCACAGTTTTATAACAGCTGCAAACAATGTTCCTTTCAGGCTATGAAGTGGTAGGAATGTCAAATAGCTTAGCAAGATCATTATAGGGGGAAAAAGGCTAATAAGGGGATTCCAATTCAGATTCAGATTCTAGTTGCTTAGAAGAAGCACAAGATCATGACCAATAAGAGTCAATAGGGAGTGGACATAGAGAAGTAATTGTGGCTGTGAAAAGTATGATAAGAGTACCCACACAATAAAAACAACACTACTTCTTTTGTTATATCTGGCCCAAATAGAGACAAGTATAGCCCTTTGAAGATGCATGGAGTGGATAAATTCCAAGGCTATTTATGGGGTAGGGACTGAGAAGAACTGAGGTACATTTGCTCTTGCTAGACATGGGATTGGGTTGCCCAACAGGATACTACAGCCAGGGATAATTACAATGCTTGAACTTGATACCAAGATAAGGACAAGGAATCAGACTGGATACCAATAGCAATAAAGTTGAATTACTAGTGCAACAAATACACATGTATCAGGCCTAGCAAAAGGAGTGGATAAGAGAAAATGAAGGGAGAAGTAGTATAAAGAAGTATATATAAAGTACTACTTCTTATGCTACAGTAAAGGCTATTGTTAGCCAAAAAGAGAAAAGAATTTACATAGGATTAGTGAGAAAAAAGATATACTAGAAAAGCATGACAACTAAGAATCATGATCAATAACAAATAGACTAACAAAGCACATCAGGAATATGAAATTGAAACACAGCTGCCAATACATTGACCTAAACCTAACACCTAGCCTTGGTGTGTGCTGACTAATCCTGAGTAGTGACTTTGAACTAGAGTCACAATAACTAGGCAAGAGTAGGGAAGAGAATAAAAGCCAAGGGACTTGTAGAACTAAAGGTTCAAGTGCACAAGACTGGGAAAATCCAGACTTGAGCAGACCTCCTTTTATATTGCTACAGTATGTGCACAGACCATGTAATTGGTGCTGGCCCTAAATAAAGTACAGTAAGCCAACCAATGGCAAAAGAAGAGCAGGAACCTTAGAAAAACAGCAGGTAAACATAAGTTATAACAGCAGAGTCTAGATTACTCTAGATCTGTGACATGTTGTTATAACTGTTTTGACATACTCTGGGGGTACTCCAGATAACTCCGGAGTGGATGGGGCTTGGCTTCACCTTATATGGTATGCCCTTATGCTAGTACTGAGTGCCCCAATTTATGGAGGGGTTGGAAACTATTGGAGGTCCAGAATCAGCCATAGGGCTTTTTCCCAACAAGAGGCACAATGTCAAGTTGTGAGGCAGGAGGGGTCTGGGGAGATCATAATGTTGTATTATGGTTGATATTCAAACTAAAGTACAAGATACTGAACTCCAGTACTTATACCTCAGGGAGACAGATTATCTAAGGAGGGAATGGAGATATGAAAGGAGTTGTTTTATAAGTGAAGCAGGTGCCAATGTATCCTGGATATAAATGGAGATGTCAGAGAAGACAATGTTAAATAATGTCAAACTGAAACTAAGTGATGACAGGGAGAAGCATGGCACAAAGGAACAGGAACAGAAAGTGAGGTCAGAGAAACAACAGAGTTGTATTGGAATGGTATGGAGTTAGTATAGGTAAAGTTGTAATCAATCATTAGATAGGAGAAGATGGAGGTAAAGGGAACTAGAAAACATGCAGCTTAAAGTGTAGAAGCAACCAGAGTTGCATCAGAAACATAGTGGAGTTGACCCATTGGCACAGGATATGACACATGTGAAGAAGTGAAATGTGAAAAGGTAAAAAGTGTGACAATGTGAAAGATGTAAAGATGTGAAATGGTCATGTAATGTGACAATGTGAAGAGCTACAGTAGTGAGAAGAAAATGCCAAAGAAGGAAAAAGTGAAAAAGTACATTATAACAGAAATAATGAAGATAAAACATGCTTTATAAGATTTGCAATAAAGATTGTAAATAGACTATTTGTAAAAGATAAAACAGTTACCATATTGCAAATATGTGAAACAAAAAAGGATTTGCAATATTTGAAGGGTAAAGGGTAACTGTACAAGAAACAAAGTTTAGAAAGAAGCATAAATTATAAAACTTGATAAGACTATAAATGATGGGAGAATTTCAGTGGCAAATCAAGACACTAAATCAGGGCTCAAGTGGCTAAGACTGAAAATCCAGTCCTTGCCCTCTTGTCTCTTATATATTCCAGAGACTGGTGCATAGACCAGGTAATCTATGTATGCTAGTATGGGAACTCTGACTAAAAGGGAAACTGGACATAGAGTGTAACTAAGGGAAATAACTAACTACCTACAGTAAGCCATAAAAATAATTATAATGAAAAAGAAAAAAAAATGCAGAATTAATTCATGAGACAATAGTAAGGCTGGGAATCTTTGCCACATATGAGATTCAATCTTGAGATCTGCCACAAATAAATCTAAGATCAGATCCAGATTCAGATTCATAACAGAAATATATTAGATTATAATTGTCTTATATGTTTAAATTATCTTACATGTTTTCTGTCTTTTTTATTGGCAAAAAATATAATGATAAGAGAATTGTAATTAACTATCATTATTTTAACAAATATACAATAAAAACAATTATTCATTGTTACTAATCTCCATACTAATTAATAGATTAAATGGTGCTAATCTTTTTATTATACTAGATTTTTAGTGAGAATTAAAATATCTTGAGTGTTAAACTACTAATCTCACTTCCTAAGGGCACTGGCTACTGCTAATGAATGAACCCTTTGAAATTAGAGAATTTAGAACTAGGCAAAGAAAAAAATTCAAGTCAAGAAACTTGATAAAGCAGAGAAAAGCTCAAGTATGCAAGATTAGAAAAATCCAGACTGGTACTGTTCTCCCTTTTATATTGTTATGGAATGCACACAGATCATGTAACATATGGCTGCCCTAAACTATTGTATGGTAAGCTAGCCAATGGCAGAAAAAAAGCAGGGATCTAGAAATATATAAGAATAACATAAGATATAACATTATAGCCTAGATCAGTCTAGATTATATAATATAGTGAAAATGTGAAAAGGTAAAGAAGTGAAAGGGTAAAGAGATAAATTAGTAAAAATATAAAATAATCACATAATATAACCATGTAAAGACTTAGCATAGTATGAAAAGTTGTTAAAACTTTATCCCAATAGAAGGAGACTATTAAAACCTATACCAGTACAGGTATACTTTTAACCAGTTCCTTTCTGAATGAAACCCTTGATGCTGAAGGAAGATCATAACTCCAGAGGGCTCTGGGGGAATCTAGAAAGAGTTTTAATAATTAAACAGAACTTGGCTTCACCTTATATGATGTGCCCTTGCACTTTCTGGTATTTCGATTTACATAGATGTTGGAGGTGGGTAAGAAGGCTATCTCTATGCTCAACAGAAGGAACAGGTGGGATGAGGAAAGTCAAGCCTAGTCTTGAAGGTGGGACCTTGCAACTTCTTCAAGAATATCACTTGGCCTCAGAGGTACTCTGGAGTAACCCAGAGGGTTAGAGTGAGTCAAAGGGCTTGAGCAGAGTAAGGACAAAGACAAGGAGATGTTTTTGTCAAGATTTGTACTGAGATACAAGATACAAAACTACAGTACTTATACCTCAGAGAGGCAGAGCTATCTAGAAGTGTAACAAAGTAAGACAGGTGCAAACTCAGAAGCAAAGCAGATGTCTAAATATCTAAGAAACAAATGGAGATGTCAGGGAAGACAATGTCTGATCATGTCAGACTGAAACTGAAGGGTGACAGGATGCAACAGGGGGAAGCAAGGAACAGGAATGGAATAGGAATAGTAACAATGATGGTAACAGTAACTAAGACTGGTAATGGTAATGGAGTTATACTGGGATGGTCCAGAGATGACAAAGGGGAACTAGGGTAGTACTTAACTGGAGCAGAGATAGACTAGAAATGAAATGGGGCAGAGTGGAAGTGAAAGCCTGAGGGAGCATATAATGCTAAGGGATGGGAAGCATACATGCATAGCTGGGGAAGACTGGAATGGTAACAGAGGGCTGGAGTTGCCTGGAGGGGAGTCAAAGGGCTAGAGTGGCTTACTAGGTATGAAGATCAATTATAAGCCAGGTCAGGATGGGATTGGAATTGGATCAGAGGTCCAGGATATAATAGTATCCCCCCCTTAGGCCTAAACCCTTGAAGGCCATTGGCCTGGGGTGTGGAGGGTACAGACATGTGATCTGAGATAGTGTGGTAATGGGTATATGATTGCACACTTTAGTAACATCAGGGGCAGAGCAGAGGGTTGTGAAGGTGATGAGCACATGACCTTATTAGTGACAATGGGGTGGAAGAGCAGAGTTTCTTGGCTTGCTCATGAATAAAAACAGGGACTTTATGGTAGCTTGTTCTTCCTTTATTACAACCATATGGTTACATTTGATGATATTATCTCCTCGGCTGAAGAATGCATTGTAGAATGTGCCAATGACAATAAGGTGTTGAGCAACACCAAATACACTGAGCACAAGAGGCACATGAAGGTGAGGAAGGAGGAGGAACAGAGGAGGGTGGAAGAGGCCCAGAAGGCAGTGGAGGGGGCTACCTGAAGGCAGGCTAAGGAGGCTGAGAGGGCCCAGCAGGTAGCAAAGGCAGTTGCCCAAGAAAAGGTGAGTATCACAGTTATTCACCTGAGAATTGAACAACTAATGATCATCAGGTGGTGCAAGTGCAGGCTTAAGTGGGGCCTAGCAACAACAAAGGGAAGCAGAGGGTGGAGGAGGCACCAACATGCTGGAGGTACAAGGATAGGGGGGTGGAGTGTAAGGTAGGCATGGGGAAGTCCACATCATACTTGGCCTGTCAAGAGGCCAAGATGAGGTGTGAACACCAAGGAGAGGAAAAGCCAGTGTGGAAGTGACATTGGAGGAATGTGGAGGAGAAGCAGCCTGAAAAGAGGGCTTGCTCATAAGGAGCAGAGGATGGTGCTAAGCAGGTGGCAATCATACAGGAGGTGGGGGACCAGATGGTATGGGAGATGAGGAGGGAGAACCAGCTGCTTGCACAGCTGGTCAACATCCTTGATCCTACATGGAGGGTAAGCAGAGAGGATGTGGAGAGTGGGCCAGAGAATGGCAAAGAGGAAGAGGTGGCAGGAGAGGTGGTGGAACTCAGGATGAGGGTCTGGGAGGAAGTGGGAAGGAAAGAAGACAAGGACATTATGATACTAGAGTAGTGTAGTAATTACTCTAGTTTGTCTTTCTAACAGAGGTCAGGATTTGGAAATGATCCAGGGGGGCTGGAATTAGAATATGAAAAAGATGTCAATGACTACTGAAGTGAAGGCTTTGATCCTTGAGTAAACAAGTTTGGAGAAAATGCAGAGTAAGTCTGGAAAGTAAGGTTTCTGCAAATTGCAATAACCTATCCAGATAAAATCCTGTGACCAGGCAAGTGGTACCTTGGGCAGTCATGGGGCTGGATACTGCTGTGGACAGGGTCAGAGAACCAATGGAGGGAGAATAGAGGGCAAGCAATGGGATTAAGAGGAGAGGGAGGAGAGAGCATAAATGCTAAGGGTATGATCATTGGTTAATAGTGTGGTCACTAGATGCTATCCCCTCTGCAAGGTCAACATCCCATCATTAATGAGGAGACAGAAAATAAAGGAGCCAGGGGCAGTGCAAGGTGCAAAACAGAAATTAGCCAGAGGTACCCAGAAAGACAGGAGGGGGGTCAGAAGGAAAGGAATTCCCAAGGCATAACAACAGAGGTGTTCAGAGATATTCCAAAGAAATGAGCAGCATTCCCAGGGGACACAGAAGAGCAGAATTGTCTCCAGAGAAGGAATACCCAGGAAAAAAGCAGAATTTCCAGAAGACACAGAAGAGCAGAATGTCTACAAGAAAGAGAATACCCAGGGAAAACAGAAGGACAGGTCCTGAGATGACATACAGAAAAAGAAGGAAATACCTGCAAGTGGGAATGGAGTCATCAGAAACAATGCCCAAAGAGCAAGGATTTTCCAGGCAAGAGCTGGAGAGAATGGAGAGATGCAGAGATACTTCTGCAAAACAGGTTTCCCATAAGGGGACAGAGAGTGCCAATGGCATGGGGTTATAGGGAGGTGGCACATAAAACAATGTAGCACCATACAGAGGAAATCCAAGCAGGGAATCATATCAAACAGAAACAAAACTCAAACAACTGCAAGTAGGAAAAGAAAAGGTAATCACAGTGCAGTTATGATGGAAGTGTGAGCCTTCTGGGAAGGCAGAAAGGGATGGAGATGCCCAGAGAGGGCAAGAGACTTTTGGCATGTGAGATGAAATGTGGGGAGTGCATCAGAGTGCAGAGGAAGAGGGGTGGTGCTTCTGAAGCCTGGTTGGTCAGCAAGATGGGTATACCTTAGCTGTGAGAATAAGGAAACAGAGGGCAGAGGTGCCAAGGGCAAGGAAGAATAAAGGGTCCAATGCTACAAGTTTAAGGAAGGTTGGAGGCAGACAAAGGTGTTTTCCTGGTAGGCATATCAACAGATGAAACTGGCCTGCTACAGAGAGCAGAGTGATGCAGAAATGACTGCACTTAGGCAACAGAGTTGTAACTACCAGATCATAACAAAAAAACTGTGGTTCAAGATCAGAGTTAGCTGATACCAGAGTTGTACAGAGCTACAGGGGGTATATGGGATGCTGGCATGTGTTATTCAGTGAACAAACAGGGTACTACTCAATACCTGGGGTCAATAGACCACAGTAGGTGAGTTAGTGGTGTTCTAGAATCAGTGAACACAAACCATTCAGCAGAGAGTGATGCTAGGCATTGACAGAGTAAAGCCAACAGTCTGTAGGGTATGTGAAGGTCTGATAGCTTGAGCAGAAGAGGTGAAATCAAAAGAGACAGAGAGGTATTGGAAAAAAGTGGAAGTGGGTCAGAGTGTTGAAGATTCCAAATCCTAAATAGAACAAGGTACCCAATGGGGATTATAATAATTGGAAGTGCATGGAAGGGTGGTGCTGGAGGTCAGAGAGACAAGGAGTACAGGTTTAATAAACTTGTCATGCTTAGGAGGACAGATCTCGAAAAGCTAGGACTGATAGCCAGAAATGGGTTGCCTAGGAGTAGAGAGCAGATGCCAGAGGTTGATGACTGCCTATTTAATCCTGGAGTGACTTGTCAAGAAGGGGCTGGGAAATGGCTAGAGAATGCTTAGTCTGCAATGACTAGATCTAGGCATGAGAAGTTGGTTGGAATGATCTAGAGTAACATGGAGTGGTTTCCCATTGAGAATTACCAGGTGACCATAAAGTGTCAAAGAACCAGAGTCAGCTGCCAGAAAAGAACAGGAAAAATGGAGGGAGTGGTGCTCATGGGTAGGGAACCATAACCAAAGCTGCATTTGAGGATTCATGAGGACTGGTGACACTATATGATAGTAGGGAGTTACAGCTGTTCTGGAGAGCCCAAAGTCAGAAATAGAGGAATGCCAGGGTCAGAAGTCAGAAGTTAAATCTAGGAGCATATGTCTTGAGTGACTGGAGCCAGTGACTGACATCATAGAACATCAGAGTGACTTAAAGCAACTTGGAAGGTCAGGGGCAGTAAGGGGCTTGTGTCATGTAAAGACTAGATCAACTTAGGGGTTGAGCACCCAGAAGAGCACAAGGTTATAATGATGTCATTGGGGGTCATATCCTGACAGATGACACAAGGGATGGGATGAAGTTCCAGAGATCTCAAAGGAATCACCCATAAGTACACCAAGCATGCAGGTGATTTGGAGTTGAGTGTTGAGAGACAGTGAAGGCCAATCCTGAAGTAAAGACTTGGAGAAGTGCAAGTGAGAGTATGAATATACTGTTAAAACTTTATCCCAATAGAAGAAGACTGTTAAAAACCTATACCAGTATGGGTATACTTTTAACCAGTTTCTTTCTGAATGAAACCCTTGATGCTGAAGGAAGGTCATAACTCCAGAGGGCTTTGAAGGGCTCTGGGGAAATCTAGGAAGGGTTTCAATAATCAAACAGGACTTGGCTTCACCTTATATGGTGTGCCCTTGCACTTTCTGGTGTTCTGATTTATATAGATGTTGAAGGTGAATAAGAAGGCTGTCTCTATGCTCAACAGAAGGAACAGGCAGGATAAGGAAAGTCAAGCCTAGTTATGGGGGTGGAACCTTGTGACTCCTTCAAGGATATTGCTTGGCCTTGGAGGTACTCCAGAGTAACCTGGAGGGTTAGAGTAAGCCCAAGGGCTTCAGCAAAGTGAGGATAAAGACAAGGGGGTGTTTTTGTTGATATTTGTACTGAGGTACAAGATACAAAACTACAGTACTTATATCTCAGTGAGGCAGAACTATCTAGAAGTGTAACAAAGTGAAACAGGTGCAAACTCAGAAGCAAAGCAGATGTCTAAATATCTAAGAAACAAATGGAGATGTCAGGGAAGACAATGTCCAATCATGTCAGACTGAAACTAAAGAGTAACAGGATGCAACAGGGGGAAGCAAGGAACAGGAACAGAATAGGAATAGTAACAATAATGGTAATAGTAACTGAGATCAGTAACAGTAACAGAGTTATACTGGGATGGTCCAGAGATGACAAAGGGGAACTAGGGTAGTACTTAACTGGAGCAGAGATAGACTAAAAACAGAATGGGGTAGAGTGGGAGTGGAAGCCCAGGGGAGCATATAATGCTAAGGGGCAGTGTTACATTTCCTCTTTTCTTTCTCCTCTTCCTCTTTCTCTTGTCCTAGCTTCTGCTCTTCTTGCACCTTAGGTGCTCTCCTGTCCACTTGTCTCTATAGATTCTGCTCTTCTTGTGCTCTAGCCCAGCCTAGACTGCTCTCTTTTTATGCCCTTTGCCTGGGCCTTCTATCTCTTATCAGCTGACTCATAATCATTCCATCTCTTTCCATCCATTTCCATATGGATACCTTACTCATCATTTGTCAGCATGATTACTCACTCTATCTCCACTTTAACTCTATTAACTGTACTATAAAGTAGCATACTTCCTGTCCTCTCTTCCTCATGCTACTTCTACCTTGTGATTACCTCACAAGTTCTTGCATCTCTACTACTCCTTATACCTATGTACCTGAAATCCATTGTTTGTGTCCTGGCACTTATTCAGAGGATCATCAGCATCTGATCTTGGCACACCTCTGGGAGTGTAGCTGGTACTACTAAGGCACAACACTTTGTTTGTTGCCTTTCACTCATTTTAAAGCTTACCTTTGGTTAGCTTCATCCTCTTTACCCACAGCAAGGTCTATGTCTGTCCCTACCTGGGCCTAGTGTAACAAAAGAAGTAGCACGTTCTACTTGTGGCTATCATTGCTATAGTCCACTTCCACCATTCTGCCCAAACAACCCTCGCTGTTTGACTCTCTCTGGAGTGAGCCTCATGCCTCTATCTCAGATCCTCTCAAGTCCACTTCGGAACCTGAGAACCCCTCTTCTCCGGATTGCCCTTCCACACCAGAAGACACACTCATGGACATCCTCATTTCCTCTCAAGAAGAAGTACAAGAAGACCGTGACCTTGCTCATGAACTCTTCTCCTCCTTGCAGATTCTCCAAGCCCAGACACCCCCATTCCCTACTTCCATTCGACACCAGCCTGCATTTACCCTTCCTCAACCCTGTTCCTGACCCTTCCATCCTACAGTCATGTCAAGCTCTTTCACCTTCACCACCAAACCTACAGAACTTCATCTCAGTGCCCCTGAGTACTTTGATGGTGATTGATTCAAAGCTGAAAACTGGCTGGACACAGTCCAGTTCTACCTCTTTGTTAACAGCATGGTCTATGACTCTGATAAGAAGAAGATTGTGTTCACCCTTTTGTTTATAACTAAGGGGCCAGCACTGTCATGGGCTACAATGTATCAGAAAAAGTGTATCTCCAAAATGACTGTCACCATGGGAAAATTTTCTGTTTTTACCTCCAAGTTCCTGAAAGTTTTCCAACAACAGGACACTATCAATGCTACCATTCACTGGTTGGCAAACACACAGATGAAGCAGGGAAAGAAAGGCAAATGAATGCCTTCCCTTGCTGAATACACTGCTGAGTTCCAGAACCAAGTCATCACAGCTAAGATCACTAACAACAATATCCTCATCAGTTATTTCAAAACAGGATGTTATAATCGGTTTCGGTTACGGTGTAAATGATGATGGTTAACCCTAATCTAGGGGCTTTCAGTTTGAACAGTTTCGGTGAAGGATGAAAGAGTAAATGATATTGGAATAGAGGAGTACGAGTGAGATCACTGCACTAGAGGTACAAGTGCTCAAGACTGGGGAGTCTTGAGACGATATGCTACAGTTTATATAGGTATAGCTACAGTGCACGGACCAAGACCCTGATGGGATAATTCCCATGGACCCTGGACGGTGATCAAAAAGAAGAGAAGACATCTTGGGAATAGCCAATGGCTGAAAGAACTTGGTGCTTCTAAAATGGAAGAGAGATGGAAATGAAAAGGGGCTGGAAGACATGAGGCTAACCCTATGCCCTGGGTCTAGACCAGTCATGTGACCCGACACGTGCCCTGATAAGATAAAAGATTAGATAACCACGTGGAAAGATAAGATAAAGT
>JBBPKN010001145.1:0-20706 GCA_038089275.1 Pulveroboletus cf. rosaemariae | reverse complement strand
CCAGCTAGACCAGTTGACTATGAAGGATGGTCAATGAATCAACAAATATGTAGTTGAGTTTAACAGAATTGCATCTCAAGTCTGGGGTTATGGAGAAGGTGCCCTCCACCACTATTTCTATAATGGTCTTCCAGACTGCATCAAAGATGACCTTTCCTATATTGGCAAGCTGCCGACACTCATTGAGCTGCACCAGCTGGCCCAGACCATTGATGCTCACTACTGAAAGTGCAAATCTGAACTTAACTGACAAGGAAAGTTGTCTTATCTGTCCAAGTCCTCTGATAAACCTGCTGTATCCTCCACTTTGACCTCCAGCCCTAATAAATCAAGGAACAAGTCAGCTACTTACCCCAGCTCCTTCAAGTTGTCTGTTTCCCAGAAACAGGACTTATTATCCAAGCTTGGTAAGGATAGTAAGCTCACTACCAAAGAACACAAGTGTTGACTGGAGAATCACCTCTGTTTGTTCTGTGGTATTGTGGGGCATATAGCAAAGGACTGCCCCAAGTCTTCCTCCAAGGCAGCAAAAGCTTGTGATGCCAAAACCTCCACTCTGGAAACCAAACCAGAGGCCTCCATCTCAGAGGTAAAAAAATAGTCCACAGCCTCTGAGACTTTACATGGGCTGGAGGTTGTGTTAATCCTTCCCATGCTTTACTGGAGGTTAAACTTAACACATCTGTTCTATTAGATAATGCTTCACTTATGCCTCTTGTCACCCTTGTTTCACAAGAAATTCCTCCATTTTCCACCCTGATTGACTCTGGTTCTTCAGATTGCTTTGTAGATACCAAGTTAGTCAGTACTTACAATCTTCCAACTTATTCTGTTCCTCTGTTGCAGCTCTGACTGTTTAATGACTCTTCCAATTCTATGATTACAAATGCCATTGATCTTTCTGTTTGTTTTGAAACTGGTGATATTACTCTGATGACATTCTATGTCACTCTGTTGAATGAATCTAGTTCTCTTGTTCTAGGACACAACTGGCTTGCCCACTACAATCTGTTGATTAACTGGGTATCAAGTCATATCTTATTCTGATCATTTGAACCAAACATGCCAATACCCCCGAGCTTACCTCTGCAGCCTCTAGTTTCTCTGCCCCAAGCTAACTCTGAATCCAATTCACTGTGTTTCCATGACCCCAAACCTCTGTCAATCAAGCTACTCAGCTCATTAGCATTCACATGTACCTGTAGCCTTGATGGCTTAGTCCTGTTCTATCTGCAGCTCTGATTCCCAGAGAGTTATCTCCATTCCACTTCCATTGCTTCTTCTCCAGCCAATCTTTCTGGCATTTCTCAGGAATACCACAACTTTGCTGATGTGTTTAGCAAAAGCAAGGCATCTACTCTTGCCTCTTACTGCAAGTTTGACCTAAAGATCAATCTAGAAAAAGACATCTTATCACCTATTGGTATTATCTATTCCCTGTCACCCTCTGAGCTTGAAGCACTCAGGACTTTCCTTGACAAACATCTTGCTACTGGTTTTATCTGACCCTTCACATCCACTCATGCTGCTCCTGTCCTCTTTGTCCAGAAGAAGGATGGATCCCTCCAGTTGTGTGTAGATTTCTGAGGACTCAACAAGATCACAAAGAAAGACTGCTACTCCCTTCCATGCATCTCCAATCTCCTTGATGCTCTGAGTTGTGCAACCATCTATATCAAACTCGACCTTAGGCACACTTACCATTTAGTTTGCATTGCTGAGGGTGACAAGTGGAAAACCTCCTTCCATACACACTATGGCTCCTACAAGTGGCTTGTCATGCCATTTGGGCTCACCAATGCCCCTGTGGCTTTTCAGCAGTTTGTCAATTTTATCTTCACTGATCTTCTTGATGTTTTGGTAATCGTTTATTTGAATGATATCCTAATTTTCTCTGCTGACCAGATATTGCATACTGAGCATGTCCACGAAGTCCTCCACCACCTCTGGAAACACAGCCTCTTTGCCAAATCTGAGAAATGTGAATTCTATACTGATTTCACTGAGTATCTTGGGTATCTACTCTTTTCTTCTGGGCTCATGATGTCCCCTGAAAAGGTTCAATCTATCCTGGATTGGCCCGAGCCTTGCAAGATTAGAGATATCCAGTCCTTCCTTGATTTTGCTAACTTCTACTGCTGCTTCATCCAGAGCTACTCCAACATTATCATTCCCCTGACTTGCCTCACCTGCAAGTCTGCTTGTTGGGATTTCGATGCTTCTTGTCATGCTGCTTTCCAGTGCCTCAAGGATGCTTTTACTTCTGCTCCTATTTTGATCCATTGGGTCCCTGATGCTCCTCTCATCATTGAGACTGACACCTCTGACTACACAATCACCAGAATCCTCTTACTTTAGTCTCTGGATAACACAGTCCACCCTGTCACTTTCTATTCACATATGCTCACTGCACCAGAACTCAACTATGACACCCATGATAAGAAGCTCCTTGCTATTTTCACTGCATTCAAGACCTGGCATCATTACCTCAAAGGTTCTGGTTCTCTGGTGGATGTTGTCACTGATCACAAGAACCTGGAATATTTCACTACATCTAAACTTCTGACCTGCCAGCAAGCCTGCTGATTGGAGTTTCTCTCTCAGTTTAATCTGATTATCTGTTTTCATCCAGGCCATTTGGGTGCTAAACCTGATGCTCTAACTTGACAATGGGACATCTATCCTAGTAAGGGGAATGGCAACTATGCCCTCATAAATCCACATAACTTCCAGCCCATGTTCACACAGGAACAACTTGCTGTGTTCCTCTGGGCTTCCTCTCTAGCATCTCCAGTATTCTGGTCCACATCCCTCTTTGACATCGAAACCCTCCATCATGACATTATCTTGGCACTCCCTTCTGACTCTACCACCTCTATCCACCCTTCTGGTATCCTCTTGTCTAACTCTTGTTGGTCTAGAGACCCAGGAGGTTTCTTGCATTTGGACAACCACATCTATGTCCCTGATACTTCTGACCTCTGACTCCAGGTCCTCTGCTACAAGCACGACCACCCCTTATCTGGACACTTCAGTCAGAATCAGACATTAGAGCTCATTCACCAAGAGTATACCTGGCCTGGCATTCAAGCATTTGTCAAGGAATACATTTCTTCTTGTACAGCTTGTGCCCATGCTAAAGTACCCCATCACAAACCCTATGGTTTCCTCAAGCAGCTCCCTATTCCAGAAAAGCCATGGAATTTTATTTCTATGGATTTCATTGAACAGCTCCCAGCTTCCTCTGGTTACTCCACCATCCTCATTATTGTAAATCATCTATCAAAGCAATGTGTCTTCATTCCTACAGACAATAAGGTGACCTCCCCAGAGCTTGCTAAACTATTCTTACTTCATGTGTTTTCCAAACATGGAGTTCCCTTCCACATCACCTCTGATCAAGGTTCCAAGTTTGTTTTCCATTTCTTCCATTCTCTGGATCAAGCCCTCAATATTCGTCTCCACTTCACCTCTGGGTATTATCTGGAGAATAACGGTCAAACTGAGCAAATGAACCAAACCCTGGAGCAGTATCTATGTGTTTATTGCAACTATTAGCAGGACAACTGGTTTGAACTCCTGCCCCTTGTGGAGTTTGCTTATAACAATGCCCCTAATGCTACCACAGGTGTTTCCCCTTTCTTCGCAAACAAGAGCTACCATCTGAACATCTCTGTGCACCCAGAATGTGATCTCACCTCCACCCAAGCTTGAGAATACACCATAGACCTTGACTCTCTCCATGCCTTCCTTTATGAAGAAATAGCTACTGCCCAAGTCAGATACCAAGGACCCACAGATGGCTGATGATCTCCAGCACCAGACTTTAAAGTAGATGACCAGGTATTCGTCAAGGCTAAGTACTTTAGGACTACTTGGCCTTCCAAGAAACTCACTGAAAAGAATTTAGATCCTTATTCCATTATTGCTTAGGCAGGCTTGCTGTTCTTCACACACCGTCTCCTGGAGAACATAAAGTCTGTTCATCTGATCTTTCATGTTTCTCAACTTGAATCTGTTATGAACATAACATTTGCTAGCAGAAGAGTCACATGACAACACATGACCATGAGACTTTATTGCCAAACAAGGATAAACCCTAGGATATGGTTGAGTTGTTTATTCAGAGTTCCCCTTGGGTTTGGGACACAGCTTATAGGGTTGGATCTAGCATCTCAGATGAAGATTGATGGATCTAATCTGTGGCAGAGATCCAGATGGGATCTCCTTGGCCTCATGGTTGAGGGCATGGTTTGATCTCTGCTTATTCTAGATCCTTACCTTCCATTCTACATAGCCTCTTCATTCTACACCTTTTATCTACATGGCCCATTGGTCATACCCTTTACCCTCGCCCTATGCTCTATTACTATTTATGGTAATGTCCTGGAGAAACTAGGATGGTCCATGCTCACATAGCTAGGTATATATAGTAGGTAGTTCCTTGGTTAAGGCTCCCCAGCCTTAATCACCTGTTATCCTTGTTATCCCTATACTGAAACCATACCTCCTCCAATATAGTCATTCTCCCTCCTAACTTGTGGTGATGGCTCCTCAGGCCTTGCTACCCTGAGTCCACTATATCGTTCTTCACTCTATTCCAACCAAATCCGACAATGAAACCAATGCACCCTCTCAAGGCAGACCATTTAGGGTTAGGACAGGTCATTCAGAAACTAACACCATAACAGAACCCTCTGTCCCCAATGTAATCCCAGATCATGTGCAACCACCTCCATCCCCAGTTGAGATTGATAGTGAACCAGAGTTTGAGATTTCCAAAATCCTAGACTCAAAGATAGATTGTAGGCAAAGGAACTGCAAATTACTATATTTGGTTAAGTGGTTAGATTATGAGGATACTGATGAGGAGACCTTGTGGCTCCTTGCCACTGAGTTAGGACACACTTCAGAGATTGTTGAGGAGTTTCATCTCCATTACCTGGACAAACCCAGGCCATTTTATAATTAACCAACTGTAGTGGATCTAGTGATCTAATCACAGAAATTTCACCAACCTCTGCACAAAGTTCTGACAGCTCCACTGCCACCTCATCCACCTCCCTGTCCTCACTCCCTGAACTCCCAGCTTCTCCAGTCTCCTCCATCCATGCTGTTTTCAATGCATCAACCAGCCACTCCAGCAGCCAGTTCTTGTGTTTGGCCTTTTGCTGTATCTTCTGGCCCACCTCCCTTATTGATGCCCCCATCAGGCAACAGCCCTCAGCCACCTGCCAAAGACCCTCCTCTGTCTCCTCTGAGTCTGCCCTGCTATCAGGCACCCCTTCCTCTCCCACCTTCTGTCTCTGCTTCCTCTCCAGCTTCTCCTGGCTGGAGTGGTCACACCTCATCTTTGCCTCTATACAGGCAAGGCATGATGTCAACTTGCATGGGCTCACCTGGCACTCCAGTTTCTGGTCATCATACCTCTGGCACTCTGATCCCTTTTCTGCTCTCCTTTTGCCATTGCCTCTACTTGATCCCACCTGGGCTTGGCAAAGTTCCTCCACCTAAGCCAGATTTTGAGTGCTAGGTCCCAACCCCATTTCCAATACTCACCCATTTCCAGATTACTGCCACTGCTTTCTGAGCCTCCTCTACTTTCTTCTGAGCCTCCTCCTTTCTCCTCCCTTTTCCCCACCACTTCCACTTGGCATACTTTGTGTTGCCAAGCTCCTCTTTGTCTTCAACACACTCCTCCAGGCATTCATCAGACCAGGTGTGAATGTTAGTGAATGAAGACATGATGAGAGATACTAGTGTGGAAGTCTCTGGGGTGGTATTTGCTTTTATGGTTTTCTGGCCAGCTAAACCCCAATGCCCACTCTGCTCACTTATTCATCAAGAGCATGTGCTTCACAGCCTTCAGGGGTTCAGGCCTTAAGAGGGAAATACTGTCACATCCTGTGCCAACAGGTTAACTCCACTATGTCTCCAATGCAACTCTGGTTGCTTTTATGCTTTAAGCTGCATGTTTCCTAGTTCCCTTTACCTCTGTCTTCTCCTACCTAACAATTGATTACAACTTTACCGATGCTAACTCCATACCATTCCAATATAACTCTGTTGTTCCTTCAACCTCACTTTCTGTTCCTGTTCCTTTGTGCCATGCTACTCCCTGTCATCACTTAGTTTCAGTTTGACATTATTCAACATTGTCTCCTCTGACATCTCCATTCATATCCAGGATGCATTGGCACCTGCTTCACTTATAAGACAACTCCTTTCATATCTCCATTCCCTCCTTAGATAATCTGCCTTTCTGAGGTATAAGTACTGAAGTTTGGTATCTTGTACTTTAGTTTGAATATCAACCATAATATAACATTACAATTTCCCCCAGACCCCTTCTGCCTTATGACTTGATGTTGTACCCTACCCTAAAGTCCCTCAACTTATTCCATGGCTTGATATCATGCCTCTTGTTGGGAAAAAGCTCTATGGCTGATCCTGGATCTCCAATAAGTTTCTGACCCCTCCGTAAATTGGGGCACTTGGTACTAGCATAAGGACACACCACATAAGGTGAAGCCAAGTCCTGTCCACTCTGGAGTTATCCAGAGTATCTTCAGAGTACATTGAAATGTTTATAACAGATGCCCACTCCACTCACTTATTTATCAAGAGCATGTGCTTCACAGCCTTCAGAGGTTCAGGCCTTAAGAGGGGAATACTATCACATCCCATGCCAACAGTTCAACTCTGCTTTGTCTCTGGTGCAACTCTGGTTGTTTTCATGCTTTAAGCTGCATGTTTCCTAGTTTTCTTTACCTCTGTCTTTTCCTACCTAATGATTAATTACAACTTTACCTATGCTAACTCCATACCATTCTAATACAACTCTGTAGTTTCTCCAACCTTACTTCCTGTTCCTGTTCCTTTGTGCCACACTTCTCCCTGTCATCACTTAGTTTCAGTTTGACATTATTTGACATTGTCTCCTCTGACATCTCCATTTGTATCCAGGATACATTGGCACCTGCTTCACTTATGAGACAACTCCTTTCATATCTCTGTTTCCTCCTTAAATAATCTGCCTTCCTGAGGTATAAGTACTGTAGCTCTGTATCTTGTACTTCAGTTTGAATATCAACCATAACATGACATTATGATTTCCTTAGACCCCTCCTGCCTCACAACTTGACATTATACCCTACCCTAAGTCCCTCAACTTACTTCACAACTTGACATCATACCTCTTGTTGGAAAAAGCCCTATGGTCTATCCCAAACCTCTGATAGTCTCTGACCCCTCTGTAAATCAGGGCACTCAGTACCAGCATAAGGGTATACCACATAAGGTAAAGCCAAGCCCCATCCACTCTGGAGTTATCTGGAATACCCCCAGTGTATATCACAATATTTATAACAATGGCATGGATTATCTCTGGATTATCTCTGGCAAGGCTCTTAGATCTAATCTTCATAGAATCTTCTAGATCTCATCTGGATCTGGATCTGGATCTGATCTCAGATCTATTTATGGCAGATCTCAAGATTGGATCTCATCTGTGGCTGAGATTCCTGTTTTTATTGTTGCTGCATGGTAGACTCTACATGCTTCTCTTCTCTTTTATTATGATTACCTTATGGCTGACTGCAGGTAGTTAGTTATCTCTTACTTATACCCTATGCCCTTTTTTCTTTCTAGTCAGAGTTCCCATACTGGTCCATGTAGATTACCTGGTCTATGTGCTAGATCCTGGAATATATAAAGGGTAAGAGGGGTGAGGACTGGTCTCCCCATTCTTAGTCACTTGAGCCCTAGATTAGGTTTTTACAAGTAATTCCTAGAAAGTTACTCTCTTAGGCCTGAATAAGGTTTATTTTTTTACATCCTTGTAAAGGCTTACTCCATTCTTTTCTTGCCTAGTTAGGGGCCACTAGTCATAAAAACCCTATGAAAAGACAGTCTAGGAACTCTGATAAAGGATTAGGGTTAGGACCCTTATTCTTTCTCTTTTTCTTTAGATTTAGATTTAAGGCACAATAGTTGGTTGCACTTTATTTTGTAATTGAATAATAAGAGATTGAAGTATGGTAATTCTATTACTTTGTACTATTCTCCTTGGCCTTGATTACAGCTTGGATTCTTCTAGGTATACTTTCAATTAAGTTCTGATATATTTCTGGCTTTATATTGTTTCAAATTTCTGTTATTTTTTTTCAAATCTTTCAAACTTCTTTAGTCTGTGTTGAATACTTGCAGAGTTCTTTTTTAATATATTCCATAGATATTCAATGAGATTAACATCTGAAAACTATGGAGGCCAATTCAAAACAGTAATATTATGACCTTCTAAAAACTTCTTGGCCTTGTAAGACTTGTGCTTGAAGTCATTGTTTTGCTAGAATAAAAGATTTTTCAGAGAAATCTTAGATTTCTCCATGCTGGATAGTAAGTGGTTCTTTAAAATGTTTATATACTGGTTAATATTTATTCTTGTTACAACACTAGTGAAATCACTCAAAACTTATCATGTGATTGTGGAAGTAGTAATTTTTTTGTGATAGTTCTAGATTATACTTTTTTTTATCTTTAGAGTATTTCTTGCAAGAAGTCATGTAATAACATATGATTAAAGTACCATTTTAGTGCTAAACTAAATAAATCTTCTGCACCTCTGTGTGTGTGTTCTTTTACTACTAAGTGAAGCCTTTGGACTAGAGATTAAAGAACTAAGCAAGAAATATGAGAGTTAAGAACTTGTGAAAGCAAAGGCTCAAGTGCACAAGACTAGGGAGATCCAGCTTGAATATATCTCTTTATATATGCTATTGTAGTGTGCACAGACCATATAAAGTATGGCTGCCCTAAACTAGTGTATAGTAAGCTATTCAATAGAAAAAGAGGAGCAGGGATCTGAAAATACATATGTTGTATATAAGATATGAGATTACAATCTAGACTAGTCTAGACTGTGTGAACTGTGAAGAGGTGAAAGTGTGAAAAGATGATTTAGTAAAGGTGTGAAATAGTTATGTGATGTGACAATGTGAAGAGCTAAAGTAATAATGTTAAGAATAGAGGAAAAATAAGTGAAATAAAAAAGTTCATTATAATACTACCCCATTTTTAGGTTTTGAATTCCAGACAAGACATGGGTAATGCTGAAGAAATGGTAAAGTTCTCATAGGGATGGAAACAGGATTAAAAGTAATTAAAAGAGAGAGCACACAACTTTCTTAGTGTGAAAGGATGATTATTGTTATGCTAGGCTTAGGTAGAGACTAGAGTAGACCTTGCTGGCAGATAAGTAAAGGAAAAGCTTTATGAACACATAAGCTTTGAGTAAGCAAAAGATGGTACAAATGCTGAGTAGTGCCAAAGGCTTCCTTGAAAGACCTTAGAGTTAGGTGCTAGGGTAACTGGATGTGAATCAGAGACAGCTGGAACTGATGAAGAGGTGGATTTCATGTACTAAGTACAAGGACAGAGGGCTATGCAGGAAATTGCAAGGTAGAAGTAGCATAAGGAGATAAAGGCAAAGTATGCTATTTTATAGTACAAGAAAATAGAGTTCAAGGGGAGACAAATAGGAAATCATGCTGATATATGATAGGTAAGGTATCCATGTGAAAACAGATGAAAAGCAATGGAATAATTATGAGTCAGCTGATTAAAAAATAGAATACCTGGGCAGATAATATAACAAGAAAGCACTCTAGCCTGGACTAGAATATGAGAAGATTGGAAGTTTAGAATGAAAAGGGAACAAGAAAGCACCCAAGGTGCATGAAGAGTAGAAGCTAGGATAGAGGAAAAGATAAAGAATAGAAGAAAAAAGAAAAACATAACATTACCCCCCTGCTAGGGATGAAGAATCCACTGAAACCTTGAAAGGTATTGTAGAAGGGGTCCAGGGAGCCAGTGATGTTGGCCCATCCCATCTCATCAATAACATTATTGTGGAAGTTATCATTAGTGTGATATAAAGATGGAGGGGGTGGGATAATCAAGGAAGGACAGTGGTATAATCTGTCATATCCTGTGCCAACAGGTCAACTCTGCTATATCTCCAGTGCAACTCCAGTTGCTTTCACACTTTAAGCTGCATATTTCCTAGCTCCCTTTACCTCCATCTTTTTCTATCTAATGATTGTTTCCAACTTTACCTATGCTAACTCTGTACTATTCCAATACAACTCCATAGTTCCTCCAATCTCACTTTCTGTTCCTGTTTCTTTCTACCTCACTTTTCCCTGTTATCATTTAGTTTCAGTTTGACATTATTTGACATTGTCTTCTCTAACATCTCCATTTGTATCCAGGATGCATTGGCACCTGCTTTGCTTATGAGACAACTCCTTTCATATCTCCATTTCCTTCTTAGATAATCTGCCTCTCTGAGATATAAGTACTGCAGCTCTGTATCTTGTACTTCAGTTTGAATATTAACCATAACATGATGTTACAATCCTCTTAGATCCCCTCCTGCTTCACAACTTGACATTGTATCTCTCATTGGGAAAAGCCCTACAGCCTATCCCAGACCTCCAGTAGTTTCTGACCCCTTCATAAATCAGGGTACCCAGTACTAGCATAAGGGTGCACCACATAAGGTGAAGCCAAGCTGTCATATCCTGAACCTCTGACCCAACTCTGACCCCATCCTGACCCAGCTTACAATTGGTCTTTGTATCTAGTAAGCTACTCTAGCCCTCTGACTCCCCTCCAGGCAACTTCGGCCTCCCATCACCATTTCAGTTTTCCCCAGCTACACATGTATGCATCCTACCCCTCAGCATAATATACTCCCCCAGGCTTCTGCTCCCACTCTGTCCCACTCCACTTCTAGTCTATCTCTGCTCCAGTTAAGTACTACCCTAGTTCCCCTTTGTCATCTCTGGACCATCCTGGTATAACTCCATTACTGTTCTGGTCTCAGTTACCATTACCAGCATTGTCACTATTCCTATTTCATGTCTGTTCCTTGCTTCCCCTGTTTCATCCTGTTACCCTTCAGTTTCAGTCTGATATGATTGGACATTGTCTTCCCTGACATCTCCATTTGTTTCCTAGATATCTAGACATCTGCTTCACTTCTGAGTTTGCACTTGTCTCACTTCATTACACTCCTGGATAGTTTTGCCTCACTGAGGTATAAGTACTGTAGTTTTGTATCTTGTACCTCAGTACAAATATCAACAAAAACAACAAAAATACCCTCTTGTTGTTGTCCTCACTCTGCTTGAGCCCTTGGGCTCACTCTGAGCCTCTGGATTACTCTGGAGTACCTCTGAGGTCAAGAAATATTCTTGAAGGAGTCACAAGGTCTCACCCTCATGACTAGGCTTGACTCTCCTTGTCCTGCCTGTCCCTTCTGTTGAGCATAGAGGCAGCCTTCTTACCCACCTCTGACATCTATGTAAATCAGGACACCAGAAAGTGCAAGGGTGCACCACATAAGGTGAAGCCAAGTCCCATTTGACCATTGAAACCCTTCCTAGATTCCCCCAGAGCCCTTCAGAGTTCTGACCTTCCTTCAGCATTAAGGGTTTCATTCAGAAAGGAATTGGTTAAAAGTATACCTGTCTTGGTATAGGTTTTAACAGTCTTCTTTTTATTGGGATAAAAGTTTTAACACAAGCTCTATCTACTCTGGAGTTATCCAGAGTACACCCAGAGTACATTGCAATTTTATAACAAATCCATGGGAGCAGTGGAAAGAGTAAAAGGAGCTGCAGGAGAAGCCATGAGAGGAACTGTGAGAGATGCTACAGGAAGAGGACTCAAAGAAGAACACAAGGGGCTTAGTAACATGGCACTAAGTTAGAAAATGAGATTGAATATGCCCAGAGTGCCAGTAAAGCAGTAGGGGAATTGATAGGAGGGGCAGTAGATATGAATGTGCCACAGGCATTGTAAAACTGAGAGTAAGACAGGGGAAGTTAACTGTCACTGTAAAGGCCAGTCCACCATGCTTTTGCATGTTTGAGTACAGCAAGTTCCTTATTGTTGAGTGAAGAGGAGGAGGCAGAGGGGGTGGATGGTATATGGCTGCAGGTAGTGGCAAGTTCCTGCATGTAGCAGTCAAGATTGGTGAGAAATACCCTGAATTCCAGTTGATAGGAGAGGATCTTGAGGAAAGAGAGGAGTTCATAATGAACAGACAATATAAGGGCCTGGATGAGGGTAACACAGCCATTGGGAACTTGAGCCAATGCAGAGACAAGGATTGAAAGATGGAGAAGTTGAAGAAACATCTGATATACTGCCTAGAGTGGTAAGAACATGTCAAGATGCAAGTATTATAATGCACTTTTTCAATTTTTACTTTTTTGGCATTTTCCTCTCACAACTGTAGCTTTTCACATTGTCACATTATGTGACCTTTTTCACATCTTCACACTTTCACCTTTCACCTTTCATACCTTCACCCTTTTTACCTCTTTACTATTTCACTTCTTCACATGTCACAGGTCTAGAGCAATCTAGACTCTAATGTCATGCCTCATTGTTTCTTGCTGTATTTCTAGGTCCCTGCTCCTTTTCTGCTATTGGTTGGATTACTGTACAATACTTTAGGGCCAGCACCATTTACATGGTCTATGTGCATACTGTAGCAATATAAAAGGAGGTTGTGTCACATTCCATGCCAACAGGTCAACTCCCCTTTGTTTCAATGCAACTCTGGTTGCTTCTATGCTTTAAGCTGCATGTTTCCTAGTTCCCCTTACCTCTGTCATCTCCTACCTCATGATTGACTACAACTTTACCTATACTAACTCCATACCATTCCAATACAACTCCATTGTTCCTCTGACCTTGCTTTCTGTTCCTGTTTCTTTGTGCCATGTTTCTCCCTGTCATCACTTAGTTTCAGTTTGACATTATTCAATGTTGTCTCCTCTGACATCTCCATTTGTATCCAGGATGCATTGGCACCTGCTTCACTTATGAGATAACTCCTTTCATACCTCCATTCCCTCCATAGATAATCTGTCTCCCTGAGATATATAAGTACTGGAGTTCAGTATCTTGGACTCCAGTTGGAATATCAGCCATAATACAATGCTACGATCCCCCCCAGACCCCTTTGGCCTCATGACTTGACATTGTACCCTACCCTAAAGTCCCTCAACTTATTCCATGGCTTGACGTTGTGCCTCTTGTTGAGAAGAGCCCTCCGGCTAATCCTGATCCTCCATGTTTCTGACCTCTCCGTAAATTGGGGCACTTGGTACTGGCATAAGGGTGCACCACATAAGGTGAAGCCAAGCCCCATCCACTCCAGAGTTATCTGGAGTATCCCCAGAGTATGTCAAAACATTTATAACAGTATTTTCCAACTCCTGCTTGTGCTGGTACTGCTATCATGTCTACCCATGTAACCAGAGCTCGCTTCCATGCTGTCCTAGATCAGTTTAAGAGCTTCTCTGCTCGCCGTGCAACAGGCTTGGCCTCACAGGCTCCTGCTCCCCCCCACTTGTCCACACCCAGCACTCAAGTTAATGAAGTCCCTGATGGTTCCAAGGTTCCTCAACCTCCCCACACCCCTGACAATCATGGTGCCCAGCCAGGAGTACCATATGACCCTGGAGATAACCCCTCCAATGGGTTTTCCAATATTCTGGAGGACAACCATGAATCTTTTCCAGACTCAGAATCTATTCCTATTCATCCTGACACTATCACCGATCTCACTAGTGCCATCCATGGATTAGCTTACTCTTTTTGTCATACCCCTGAAACATCACAGTGAACCAAAGTACAGGAACCAGACCAGTTCAACAGAACTGATCTCCGGAAGCTCCACATTTTTCTAGTGCAGTGCAAATTAAATTTCCAGGATCGTCCCAAAGCCTTTGCCAATGACCAAGCCAAGGTCACTTATGCTCAGTCCTACCTTAAGGGCATGGCATTGGAATGGTTTGAGTCTGACCTCCTCCTTACCAAAGACCCTGACTTCCACCCCTTGTGGATGGACATGTATAAGGAGTTTATTCAGGAACTCCAGACTAACTTCGGACCCCATGATCCAGTCAGAGATGCAGAGCACCAGCTAGACCAGTTGACTATGAAGAATGGTCAACAAATCAACAAATATGTAGTTGAGTTTAACAGAATTGCATCCCAAGTCCAGGGCTATGGAGAAGGTGCCCTCCACCACTATTTCTATAATGATCTGCCAGACTGCATCAAAGATGACCTCTCCCATGTTGGCAAGCTGCCGACACTCATTGAGCTGTGCCAGCTGGCACAGACCATTGACACTCACTACTAGGAGTGCAAATCCGAACTCAGCTGACAAGGAAAGTCATCTCACCCATCCAAGTCCTCCAATAAACCTGCAGTATCCTCCACTTTGACCTCTGGCTCTAATGAATCAAGGAACAAGTCAGCTAATTACCCTGGCTCCTCCAAGTTGTCTGTTTCCCAGAAACAGGACTTATTATCCAAGCTTGGTAAGGACAGTAAGTTCACTACCAAAGAACACAAGCATTGACTGGAAAATTACCTTTGTTTGTTCTGTGGAATCGTGGGGCACATAGCAAAGGACTGCCCCAAGTCTTCCTCCAAGGCAGCCAAAGCTCATGTGGCCAAAACCTCTGCTCCGGAAACCAAACCAGAGGCCTCTGTCTCAAAGGCAAAAAAATAGTCCGCAGCCTTCGAGACTCCACACAGGCTGGAGGTTGCGTTAATCCTTTCCATGCTTTACTGGAGGTTAAACTTAACACATCTGTTCTGTTAGATAATGCTTCACTTATGCCTCTTATCACCCTTGTTTCACATGAAATTCCTCTGTTTTCTGCCCTGATTAACTCTGGTTCTTCAGACTGCTTCGTAGACACCAAGTTAATCAGTACTTACAATCTTCCAACTTATTCCGTTCATCCGTTGTAGCTCCGACTGTTTGATGGCTCTTTCAATTCTATGATTATGAATGCCATTGATTTTTCTGTTTGTTTCGACACCAGTGATATCACTCCAATGACTTTCTATGTCACTCTGTTGGATGGATCTAGTTCTCTTGTTCTAGGACACAACTGGCTTGCCTGCTACAATCTGTCAATTGACTGGATATCAAGTCGTATCTTGTTCCAATCATCTGAACCAAACATGCCAACACCTCTGAGCTTACCTCCGCAGTCTCCAGTTTCTCCAACCCAAGCTGACTCTGAACCCAATTCACCATGTTCTCATGACCCCAAACCTCTGTCGATCGAGCTACTTAACTTCTCAGCCTTTGCACGTACCTGTAGCCTTGATGGCTCAGTCCTGTTCTATCTGCAGCTCCGACCCCCAGAAAGTCATCTCCACTCTGCTTCCATTGCTTCTCCTCCAGCCAACCTTTCTGGCGTTCCCCAGGAATACCATGACTTTGCCAATGTGTTTAGCAAAAGCAAAGCATCTACTCTTGTCTCTTACTGCAAATTTGACCTGAAGATCGAGCTGGAAGAAGGTACCTCACCGCCTGTTAGTACCACCTATTCTCTCTCACCCACTGAGCTTGAAGCACTCAGGACCTTCCTGGATGAACATCTTGCTACTGGTTTCATCCAACCCTCCATATCCGCTCACGCTGCTCCTGTCCTCTTTATCTGGAAGAAGGACGGATCCCTCCAGTTGTGTGTAGATTTCTGAGGCCTCAACAAGATCACAAAGAAAGACCACTACCCCCTTCCATGCATCTCTGATCTCCTTGATGCTCCGAGCCACACAATTGTCTATACCAAACTCGACCTTAGGCATGCTTACCATTTAGTTTGTATTGCTGAGGGCAATGAATGGAAAACCTCTTTCCATATGCGCTATGGCTCCTATGAGTGGCTTGTCATGCCATTTGGGCTCACCAATGCTCCTGCAGCTTTCCAGCAGTTCGTCAATTCTATCTTTGCCGATCTTCTTGATGTTTTGGTAATTGTTTATTTGAATGATATCCTAATTTTCTCTGCTGATTGGACATCACATACCAAGCATGTCTGCAAAGTCCTCCACCACCTCCGGAAGCATGGCCTTTTTGCTAAACCTGAGAAATGCAAATTCCATACCAATTCCACTGAGTATCTTGGGTATTTACTCTCTCCTTGCAGGCTCACGATGTCCCCTGACAAGGTTCAATCCATCCTGGATTGGCCCAAGCCTCGCAAGATTAGGGATATCCAGTCCTTCCTCAGTTTCACTAACTTCTACCATTGCTTCATCTGGGGCTACTCTGACATTGTCATTTCCCTGACTCGCCTCACCCACAAGTCTGTTTGTTGGGATTTCGATGCTTCTTGTTGTGCTGCTTTCCAGTGCCTCAAGGCAGCTTTTATTTCCACTCCTATATTAACCCATTGGGTCTCTGATGCTCCTCTCATCGTTGAAACTGACACCTCTGACTATGCCATAGCTGGAGTCCTCTCACTCTGGTCCCCAGATGACAAGGTCCACCCTGTTGCTTTCTTTTCCTGTATGCTCACTATGCTGGAACTCAACTATGACACCCATGATAAGGAGCTCCTTGCTATTTTCACTGTGTTCAAGTCCTGGTGTCATTACCTTGAAGGTTCTGGTTCTCTGGTGGATGTTGTCACTGATCATAAGAACCTGGAATATTTCACTATGTCTAAACTTCTGACCCACCAGCAAGCCTGGTGGTCAGAGTTTCTCTCCCAGTTTAATTTGATCATCTGTTTTTGCCCTGACCATTTAGATGCTAAACCTGACGCTCTCACTAGATAATGGGATGTCTATTCCAGTGCAGAGAATGGTAACTATGCCCTCATCAATCCACATAACTTCTGGCCCGTGTTCACACAGGAACAACTCGCTGCATCCCTTTGGGCTTCCATCCTAGCATCTCTGGTTTTTCAGTCCTCATTCCTCTTTGACATCAAAACCCTCCATTACAACATCATCTCAGCACTTTCTTCTGATCCAACCGCCTCTGTCCACTGCTCCGGTACCCTCCTATCTGACTCTCATTGGTCTAGAGACCCAGAAGGTTTCTTGTGTGTGGACAGCTGCATCTATGTCCCCAATGCTTCTAACCTCTGCCTCCAGGTCCTCCGCTACAAGCACAACCACCCTTTATCTGGACACTTCGGTCAGAATCAAACACTAGAGCTCATTCACCAAGAGTATACCTGGCCTGGCATTCAAGCATTTGTCAAGGAATATGTTTCTTCATGTACAGCTTGTGCCCATGCTAAGGTACCCTTTACAAACTCTACAGTTTCCTCAAGCAGCTCCCCATTCCTGAAAAGCTGTGGAATTCCATCTCTATGGATTTCATCGAACAGCTCCTGGCTTCCTCCAGTCACTCTGCCATCCTCATTGTGGTAGATCATCTATCAAAGCAGTGCATCTTCATTCCTACAGACAACAAGGTGATCTTCCCAGAGCTTGCAAAACTCTTCTTACTCCATGTGTTCTCCAAACATGGAGTTCCCTCCCACATCACCTTCAATTGAGGTTCTGAGTTTGTTTCCCATTTCTTTCATTCTCTGGGTCAAGCCCTCAATATCCATCTCCACTTCACCTCCAGGTATCATCCGGAGGGTGATGGTCAAACTGAGCGAATGAACCAAACCCTGGAGCAGTATCTATGTATTTATTGCAACTATCAGCAGGACAACTGGTCTGACCTCCTGCCCCTCATGGAGTTCACTTATAACAATGCCCCTAATGCTACCACAGGTGTTTCCCCTTTCTTCGCCAACAAGGGCTACCATCCAAACATCTCTGTGCACCTGGAATGCGATCTCACCTCCACCCAAGCTCGAGAATATGCCATAGACCTTGACTCTCTCCACACCTTCCTTCGCAAAGAAGTAGCTGCTGCCCAAGTCAGATATCAAGGACCTGCAGATGCCCGATAATCTTTGTTACCAGACTTTAAAGTAGATGACCAGGTATTCATCAAGGTCAAGTACTTTCGGACTGCATGGCCTTCCAAGAAACTCACCAAAAAGAACTTAGGTCCTTATTCCATCATTGCTCAGGCAGGCTCACTGTCCTTTATACTCTGTCTTCTGGAGAACATGAAGTCTGTTCATCTGGTTTTTTATGTTTCTCAACTTGAACCCTTGGTCCCCAACATGATTCCAGATCACGTGCAACCACCTCCATTCCCAGTCAAGATCGACAGTGAACCAGAGTTTGAGATTTCTGAAATCCTAGACTCGAAGATTAATCATAGGTGAAGGAACTGCAAATTACTATATTTGGTTAAGTGGTTAGGTTACGAGGATACTGATGAGGAGTCCTTGTGGCTCCTGGCGACTGAATTAGAGCATGCTTTGGAGATCATTGAGGAGTTTCATCTCCGTTACCTGGACAAATCTGGGCCATCTTATGATTAATCAGATGTAGTGGATCTAGTGGACCCTCTATCTATTCTATGACTGTCTTTTCCATCTCCTTGTCTACCACCAAAATTTCACCAACCTCTGCACAAAGTTCGACAGCTCCACTGCCACCTCTTCCTCCTCCCCATCCTCACTCCCTGAACTCCATTGTTCCTCCACCCATGTGGTCCCCAATGCATCAACAAGCCACTCCAGTAGCCAGTTCTTGCATTTGGCCTCTCGCCATACCTTCTGGCCCACCTCCCTTATTGATGCCCCCAGCAGGTGACTGCCCTTAGCCACTTGCGGAAGATCCTCCTCTGTCTCCTTGGAGTTTGCCCTGCTATCGGGCACCCCTTCTGGTCCCTCTCCTGCTCTCCTCTTGCCATTGCCACTACTGGACTCCACCTTCTGGGCTTGGCAAAGTTTCTCCATCTAAGCCCGTGTTAGAGTGCTAGGTCCTGACCCCACTTCCAATACTCACCCATTTCTGGACCACTGCCACTGCTTTCCAAGCCTCCTCCACTTTCTTCCAAGTCTTCTCCTCTCTCCTCACTTTTTCCCGCCACTTCTGCTCAGTGTACTTCGTGTCATCAAGCTCCTCTTCATCTTCAACACACTTCTCCAGGCACTCATCAGACCAGGTGTAAATGTCGGTGAATAAAGACATGATGAGGGTTACTAGTGTGGAGGTCTCTGGGGTGGTATTTGCTTTTATGGTTTTCTGGCCAGCTAAACCCCAGTGCCCGCTCTGCTCACTTATTCATCAAGAGCATGTGCTTCACAGCCTTCAGGGGTTCAGGCCTTAAGAGGGGAATACTGTCACATCCCATGCCAATGGGTCAACTCCACTTTGTTCCAATGCAACTCCAGTTGCTTCTATGCTTTAAGCTGTGTGTTTCCTAGTTCCCCTTACCTCCATCGTCTCCTACCTCATGATTGACTACAACTTTACCTATACTAACTCTGTACCATTCTGATACAACTCCATTGTTCCTCCAACCTCACTTTCTGTTCCTGTTCCTTTGTGCCACATTTCTCCCTGTCATCACTTAGTTTCAGTTTGACATTATTCAATGTTGTCTTCTCTGACATCTCCATTCATATCCAGGATGCATTGGCACCTGCTTCACTTATGAGACAACTCCTTTCATACCTCCATTCCCTCCTTAGATAATCTGTTTCCCTGAGGTATATAAGTACTGGAGTTCAGTATCTTGGACTCCAGTTGAAATATCAACCATAATACAATGCTACGATCCTCCCCAGACCCCTTTGGCCTCACGACTTGATGTTGTACCCTACCCTAAAGTCCCTCAACTTATTCCATGGCTTGATATCGTGCCTCTTGTTGAGAAGAGCCCTCTGGCCAATCCCAATCCTCTGTGTTTCTGACCCCTCTGTAAATCGGGGCACTTGGTACTGGCATAAGGGCACACCACATAAGGTAAAGCCAAGCCCCGTCCACTCTGGAGTTATCCAAAGTACCCCCAGAGTACATTAAAACATTTATAACAGGTTGGCTCAAGCCTGGGTTTTCCCAGTCTTGTGCACTTGAACCTTCAGTTCTTAAAGTCCCTTGGCTCTTATTTTTCTCTACACTTTGCCTAGTTCTTGTATCTCTAGTTCAAAGACACTACTTAGAAATCAGTTAGCACACTTCAAGGCTAGGAGTTTAGGTTTAGGTCAATGTATCAAGCAGTTGTGTTTCAGCAAGCTAATAGAGATGGCAAGGCAGGGGTCTGTGACAAAGGTAAGGACATTGTGAGAGTGTGCCTTGGTATGTCTTCCTAAGTGAAGGATGTGAGCAGAGAGTGGGAGATCCATACTTATAATTCCTGGTAGGGAGATATCTGTGACTGGTGGGGGAATAGGAATGGAGTCAATAATTGCAGGGCCAATGGATATAGCAGGGGGAGATGCAATAAATTCCTTGAAAGAGATCTCATCTAACAAAGCAGTATGGGGGAAATTATATTATGAGTCAGGAGAAACAGAGATATAAGAGGGTAGAGGAGAAATAAAACAAGTGGGAAAAGGGATGGAGAACTCAGTAACAGCAACAGGTTCTTGTTTGATAGGAAGCATGGATATGATGGCAGTAGAGAAATCAATGGGGATATTGCAAGAATGGAAACTGTGGTCTACTGAGAAAGTCATGGCTATTTGTGATGAAGATGGTTGAATTGCTTGGTGGTGGTGGTAGTAGAAGAGGTGATGAAAGGGAAATAACAAGGATAGAGGAGTTTATACTTATTCAGGGTGAACTGGGAGCATTTCAAGTTCCACTCTGGTTCCCATGAGTCATTTTCTGTGGAGTACCCTTTCTATCAGATCAAAAATTGGTGGTTACCAGGGGTGCCATGATGCTTTAATATTCACTCAATTTCATATTCTACCTCATTTTTAATAAGATCCAGAGGGAAAG
>JBBPKN010001144.1:0-20715 GCA_038089275.1 Pulveroboletus cf. rosaemariae | reverse complement strand
AATGTCCAATCATGTCAGACTGAAACTGAAGGGTGACAGGATGAAACAGGGGAGAGCAAGGAACAGGAATGGAACAGGAATAGTAACAATAATGGTAATGGTAGCTAACCAGGAACAGTAACAGAGTTATATTGGAATAGTCTGAAGATGATGAAGGAGAACTAGGGTAGCACTTAACTGGAGCAGAAATAGACTGGAAGCAGAGTGGGGTGGAGTGGGAATGGAAACCCAGGGGAGCATATAATACTAAGAGGCAGGAAGTGTTCATGTGTAACTGGAGGAGACTGGAATGGTGACAGAGGGCCAGAGTTGCCTGGAGGGGAGTTAGAGGGCTGGAGTGGCTTACTAGATGTGAAGACCAATTGTAAGCCAGGTCAGAATGGGGTCAGAATTCAGGTCAGAGGTCCAGGATATGACAGGAGTACCTTGCATAGGAAAGGTACTTCATTTTAAAAACCCTGCCTTTCCATCTTCTTTTTTCTTTCTTTCTTTACTACTACTCTTGCCACCCCATTATCAGATTCATCATCACTAACTTCCTCTATCTTCAATGCTGATTCTTTAGCAGAGACCATCTTGATGCAAGGAGTTTCTTTAGTGGGTGTGACAGGGAAAGAAGCAGGGAAGTTGGGGCAGGCAGTGTTGATGTGACTGGGTTTCTGGTATCTGAAACAAAGTCAATTCTTGATGCAGAAGGCCCTTCCTACCTTAGTTAGATGGCCTTTCTTTATGGCATCAATGCCTATCACATTTGAATCTTTCTCTAATTTGGATGTAGTGGAGGAAGGCATGGAAGTCCAAGTGAACACATAAGGATTCTTTCACCATTGTTCTATAGAGCAGGCACACTCCATAGTCCCTTGAAAATGAGCAGCTTTAGTATATCACTCAGCAATAGTAGAGGGTATTGTATCCAGGTTGTAAATACATTGGGAAAGGTAGGATGCAAGTCCTGTTTTATAGTAACTGATGAGGATGTTGTCATCAGTGATTTTAGTGGTAATGACATGATTCTGGAACTCAGTGGTGTATTCAGCAAGGAAAGGCATCCATTTGCCCTTCTTTCCCTGCTTCATCTGCATATTTGTCAACCAATGGATGGCAGTGTTGACTGTATCCTGTTGTTGGAAAACCTTTAGGAATATGAAAGTGAAATGGGAAAACTTTCCCATGATAACAGTCATACCAGAGATACACTTTTTCCAGTATATTGCAGCCCATAATAGTGCTGGCCCTTTGGTTATAAACAAAAGGGCAAAGGCAATTTTTTTCTTATCAGAGTCATAGATTGCACTGTTGACAAAGAGGTAGAACTGGACTGTATTCAGCCAGTTCTCAGCCTTGGATCAGTTACCATCAAAGTGCTTGGGGGCATCAAGATAAAGTTCCATTGGCTTGGTGGTAGAAGAGGATGAGCCAGACATGATGGTGGTTGGAGAGGGTCAGGAAAGAGTAAATGCAGGTTGGTGTCAGACAGGAGTAGGAGAAGGCAAAGTCTGGGCTTGAGAAATCTGTAAAAAAGAGAAGAGTCCATGAGCAAGGTTACAGTCTTCTTGTACTTCTTCCTGAGAGGGAACTAGGATGTCCACAAGTGTGTCTTCTGGTGTGGAAGGGTGATCTGGAGAAGAGGGGTTCTCAGGCTCTGAAGTGAACTCAAGAGAATCTGAGGTAGAAGCACAAGATTCACCCCAGAGAAAATTGAACAGTAAAGTGATATGCAATCTTTGATGTGTTGACTAAAACTAACCACCTAGGCTTGGTGTGTGCTGATCTTCCTAAGTCTGGATAGTGCTTTTATGCTAGTGGCACTGAACTAGGCAAAGTGTAGAGAAATAAGAGCCAAGAGGGAACAAAAATGTAGAAGGTTCAAGTGCACAAGACTGGGAAAACCCAGGCTTGAGCCTACCTCCTTATATATTGCTACATAATGTGCACAGACCATGTAAATGGTGCTGGCCCTAAAGTAATGTACAGTAATCTGACCAATAGCAATAAAGGAGTGGGGACCTAGAAATACATGAGTTAAACATGAGGCCTGATATCAGAGTCTAGATTGCTCTAGACTTGTGCCATGTGAAGATGTGAAATGTAATGATGTGAAAAGGTGAAATAGTGAAGGTGTGAAGAGATCACATGATATGATAATGTGAAGAGCTACAGTATTATGAAAATAAGTCCAAAAAGAGTAAAAATGAAAAAGTGCATTATAACACTACCCTGTCTTTAGGTCTTGAATTCCAGACAAGACAAGGCTAGTGAAACTGATGTGGTCAAATTGTTATATGGTTCAAAGCAAGAATGGAAATCTTAAAGTGACAGACCACAAAGTTTTCTTGGAGCTGATGGATTGCAAAGGTGAAAAGATGATGTAGCTTGAGGAGAATGTTTGAGATGCTCCTCAGGTTCCCATGTATGATCAGATGCATCATATCCTTTCCAATGTACCAGGTATTCCAGTTTGCCTTTTTTCAATCTAGAGTCAACCACATATTCAACTTCCCATTCTTCATGTCCTTTTTTAGTAATAGCAATAGGATCAGGATGAATAACAGGTTGTTGCAGAAGAGAATCATGATAAGGTTTGACTTGAGAAATGTTGATGACTGGATGAATGTGTATATTGACTGGTAATTGCAGTTTAACTGCATTGGGAAGGATATTGATGATTTTATAGGGACCTATCCATTTTTGTGATAACTTCTTGGAGGAGTATGGAAGGGATAGGTATTCTGTTGATAACCAGACTTTTTGACCAATCTGGTATCAGGGTACTTCTAATCATTTTGATTCTGCTACTTGAATTATCTTTTCTTTGGCCTTTTCCAATGACTCCTGTATCTGAGTATTTGTTCATTGGAATTCTTTTGCAAATCCATGTGAGGCCTTGTCTGTCTCAAATCCAAGTTGTGGTGAAAACTTCTTGGTGATAGAAAATGGAGTAGATTCTGTTGCGGTTGAGAATGCATTATTATAAGAGAACTCTGCTATTTTTATCCAATCTGCCCAAGTTTCCTGTTTCTTTGCCACAAAGGTACACAAGTATTGTTCTAACTTGTAATTTATCCTTTCTGTTTGATCATCTGTTTGAGGGTGAAATGAAGTGGAAAGTTTTTGATGTATGCCAAGGGAGTGACACAACTCTTGTGTGAAAGCTGAAGCAAATTGAGGTCCTCTATCTGAAATAATAGACAATGGCAAGCCATGTCTTGACCAGACATAGTCACAAAACAATTTAGCTAAATCTGATGAAGAAGTGGTTGTAGAACACAGAATGAAAACCACTTCCTTAGAAAATTGATCAACTACCACTAGGATAGCATCAAAACCATTGGACTTTGGTAAACCAGTAATAAAGTCTGTTGAAATGTCTGTCCAAGGTTTAGAGGGAATAGGTAATGGTAAAAGTTTGCCTGCTGGTGCTTTTTGCAAACCCTTTGTAAGAGAGCATGCTTGACAGGTTTTGATATAATTAATAATGTCCTGTGACTATCCAGGCCAATAGAAAAATCTTTTTAACAAATGGAGAGTTCTTCTTTGTCCTCCATGACCCACAATTGGAGAATCATGACATATCTTTAAAGCTTCCATTTGTAATTCTTTTGGTATGAATATAGTGTTTGATGTTTCATGTGTTAAAAATCCTTTATCCACATTATAACACAGCCCAGGGAGATTGTCATCCAAAAGAGGCCTCATGGCAGCAATAACATCCAAAAGAAAAGAGTTGAAAAGGGCAAGCCCCCTGGAGGAAAGGGTGGGAAGGATGGGACACCAGTCATGTGGAAGAACCATCACACATTTGTTAGGTTCAACAACCACATTACCATGATCAAAGCACTGAGATAAAGCATCAGCTTGACCATTAGAGGTGCCCAGCTTATAAACAATGGTAAACCTATATTCCATGAGTAGCTTGACCCAGTGAGCTTGATGGGAGGATAGATCCTGCAGCTTGCACCAATGTTTCAATGCTTGATAATCAGTCCAGATTTCAAAATGCAGCTGATCAATAAGAAGATGACACCACTCCTTGAGGGTGTGAATAACTGCTAAAAGTTCCTTATCATAGATGGGATAATTCTTTTCAGCAGGATTGAGAGAATGGGAGGGATACACTGCTGGGCACCAGTGACCATCCACTAAATAAGACAGAACTGCTCCAGTGGCAATGTCTGAAGCATCTGTTTCAACATGGACTGGACAAGTAGAGTCAGGATAAACCAAAAATGGAGCTGTACTCATGATATTTTTTAATGACACAAAAGCCTTTTGCTGGGGACCATCCCAAGAAAAACCTTGATCTTTGTGAGTGAGATCATTTAATGGTCTTGCAATTTCAGCAAATCCATGAATAAAATGCCTATAATAATTGGCTAAGCCAAGGAAGGCTTGAACATGCTTGAGAGTATGCAGTTGAGGCCAATCTTGAATGGCTTGGACCTTGTTCATCTGCATCTCAACCCTGTCTTTAGACACCACCATACCAAGGTAGTCCACTTTTTCTTGCATAAAGTGGCACTTGGATGGCTTCAAGAATAGATCATTGTCTTGCAATCTTTGAAGAACTTGAGCCACCAGTTGGGCATGTTCATGCCTAGTTTTATCCTTTGTAAAAATAATAATATCGTCAATGTATACCAAAACAAAGGCCCACAAATCATGAAAAATATCATTAACCATAGTTTGAAATGTGCCAGGACTATTGCACATGCCAAAATACATTACCAGAGGTTCAAAAGCCCCTATAGGCATGGTAAATGCGCCTTTCCATTCATTTCCTTGCCACATTCTGATATTGTTGTAACCCCATCAAAGATCTAAAGTAGTAAACATGTCAGAGCTCTTAAGATAATCAATGAGGGTAGAAATAAGTGGAAGTGGATAGGAATTCTTGATGGTTCACTTGTTCAAATATCTATAATCAATGACCATGTGTTTTCCTTCATTTTTTTTACCTATGAAAAACACAGGAGATGTTCAAGGTGATTTTGAGGGTCTAATATACCCCTTCTTTGTTTCCATTTTGACAAAGTTTCTGACTTCTATCATTTCTTTATCCAAGAGTGGAATAACTCATTCTTTTTTAGGTACAAACCCTTCTTTTAGGTCTACCTGATGATTCCATGGTTTTCTTGTCAGCATTCTTTCTGATTTCTCCTGGGAAAAAGTATTCAGAAATTTGTGGAATTCTTTTGGTACCTGATCCTTTAATTCCAATTCATTGGCATTGATCTGTCACAGAGGTATAGGTTTTCCAGGTATTAGTACCATTTTTTCTGTCCAATCTATAATTGTTACATTTCCTTTTTTCTCTTGTCATAGCTTCTGCTCTTTTCACACCTTGGGTGCTCTCTTGTTCACTTGTCACTATTGATTCTGCTCTTCTTGTGCTCTAGCCTTGTCTAGACCACTCTTTTGTTATGCTCTTTACCTGGACCTTCTATCTCTTAATCAGCTGACTCATAATCATTCCATCTCTTTCCATTTGTTTCTACACAGATACCTTACTCAACATTCATCAGCATGATTACTCATTTCATCTCCGCTTCAACTCTATTAGCTGTATTATAAAGTAGCATACTTTCTGTCCTCTCTCTTCTTACACTACTTTTACCTTGCAATCACCTCACAGTCCTCACATCTCCACTGCTCCTTGTATCTACATACTTGGAATCCACTGCTTGTGTCCTGGTACTTAACCAGAGGATCATTAGTATCTGATCTTGGCACACCCCTGGAAGTGTAGCTGGTACCACTAAGGCACAATACTTTATTTGTCACCTTCCACTTGTCTTGAGACTTACCTTTGGTTTGCTTCATTCCTTTTACCCACAGCAAGATCTATGCCTGTCCCTACCCAGGCCCAGCATAACAAAAAAAGTAGCATATTCTACTTGCAGCTATCATTGCTATAGTTCACTCCCACCATTCTGCCTAAACAACCCTTGCTGTTCAATTCCCTCTGAGGTGAGTCTTGTGCCTCTACCTCAGATTCTCTTGAGTTCACTTTGGAACCCAAGAACCCCTCTTCTCCAGATTGCCCTTCCACACCAGAAGATGCACTTGCGGATATCCTTGTTCTCTCTTAAGAAGAAGTATGAGAAGACCATAACCTCATGCACAAACTCTCTTCTTCTTTACAAATCCCTCGAGCCCAGACACCTCCATCTCCTACTCCCATCCAATGCTGACCCACATTTACCCTTTCTTGATCTTCTCCACCCATCATATCTGGCTCCTTCACTTCTACCACCAAGCCTACAGAACTTCATCTCAGTGCCCCTGAGCACTTTGATGGTAACTGATCCAAGGCCGAGAACTGGCTGGATACAGTCCAGTTCTACCTCTTTGTTAACAGTGCAGTCTACAACTCTGATAAAAAGAAGATTGCATTCGCCCTTTCATTTATGACCAAAGGGCCAGCACTGTCATGGGCTGCAATGTACTGGAGGAAGTGTATCTCTGGGATAATCGTCACCATGGAAAAGTTTTCCCATTTCACCTCTGCATTCCTTAAAGTTTTCCAACAACAGGACATGGTCAACACTGCCATTTATTGGTTGGCAAACACACAGATGAAGCAGGGAAAGAAAGGCGAATGGACACCTTCTCTTGCTGAATATACTGCTGAGTTCCAGAACTGCATCATTACTGCTAAAATTACTGACAACAATGTCCTCATTAGCTATTTTGAAACAGGACTTGCATCCTATCTCTTTCATTGCATCCATAACCTGGATACAATCCCCTCTACTATTGCCAAGTGGTATACTAAAGCTGCTCACTTTCAAGAAACTATGGAGCATGCCTGCTCTATAGAACAATGGCAAAAGAATCCTTGTGCATTTGCTTGGACTCCTATACCCCCCTCTACTATGTCCAAATCAGAGAAAGATCTGAATGCCATGGATGTCAATGCCATAAAGAAGGGATGCCTGACTGAAGCAGGTAGAGCCTTCTGCATTAAGAACTGATTATGTTTCAGATGCTGGAAACCTGGTCATATGAACATGGCCTGCCTGAATTTCCCTGCTTTTTCCCCCTTCCCCACCACTGTCAAAGAAACTCCTTGTGTCAAGACAGTCTTTGCTGAAAAACCGATGACAAAGATCAAGGAGGTTAGTGATGATGAATCAGATAATGGGGTGGCAAGAATAGTAGTAAAGAAAGAACAGAAGAAAAAGACAGAAAGGCAGGGTTTTTAAAATGGAGTATCTCCCCTATGCAAGGTACTCCCTCCTTCTCTTGTGCACCTGTACTTGTATTCACATCCAAGAAATCCATAAAGATTGCAATCCAAGTTTCTTCTCTCTCTCATGCCAAGAAAGTTGTAGCCACTCGTGCTCTTATTGATAGTGGAGCACAGATCAACTGTATTAACTGGGACTTTGTCAAGAAGAATCAGTTCCCCACCAAGAAACTCAATGAATCAATTATCATTCAGAACATCAACCACTCTGAAAATAAGAAAGGCAAGATCACATGAACATGTAATCTCCTTCTTTGTTTTGAACAATCTATTCTCCCAGTCTCCTGCTATGTCATTGCATGTGGGAAGGAGAATATCATCCTCAGACACCCATGGCTTTGGACCACAAACCCTACCATTGACTGGATGGCTAACACACTCATCATTTCAGACCCTCCTTCTAATGATGTCATGTACCAAGTCAACTCCATCCATAAACCATGATTTGATGGACTTCTTGAAAATATTATCATTCCTCATAATGAACTCCTAGTCTGCTATCTGGACTATGTTACTTCAAAGCAGTCAATCAATGACTTACTCTATGACTGCCACTCCAGCAGGATTTTAGATTGCTGCTCCTCCTATCTTCCCAAGATCACCATTGCTCAGCTCACCACATCCACCAAGCTCACCATCAAGGCTGAAAAGGCCAAACCCAAGATAACTCTTCCCCCCAAATACTCTCAGTTTGCATCAGTATTCTCCAACACCCTGAAAACCCTCGATCACCTTCCATCCTCTCACCCATATGATCATGAGATCAATCTAAAGGACACATTCATCCTGAAGATCAGTAAGGTTTATCCCTTATCATTCTCCGAGCAACAGGCCATGGAAGCTTTCCTTGAAGAAAACCTTCAGGCTGGGAAGATTCATCCCTTCAAATCCCCTCAAGCATTATCCTTTTTCTTTATTAAGAAAAAGGATGGCAAACTCCGCTCCTGTTAGGACTACAGGTATCTCAATGAGCATACTGTTCATGATGCCTATCCTCTCCCCTTTATCTCTAATCTCATCGATAAGCTCTGTGATGCTCAACTTTTCACTAAGTTTGATGTCCATTGGGGCTATAACAATGTCCATATTCATGATGGACATCAATGGAAAGCCACCTTCATTACACATAAGGGGCTCTTTGAACCCACAGTGATGTTCTTCAGTTTGAACAACTCACCTGCTACTTTCCAGTGATTCATGAACAATTCATTCCAAGATATGATTGCTGAGGGATAGCTTGTCATTTACATGGATGACCTCCTTATCTCCTCCCCTGATGCTGATACTCATCAGGAATGCACCTCCCATGTCCTCTAATGGATGATGAAACTCAATTTCCACCTCAAATTGGAGAAATGCACTTTCACTGTTTCCCAAGTTGAATATCTTGGGATGATTGTTTGTCCTGGTGAACTTGCCATGGACCCTGTTAAACTTGCTGGTATTTCCCAGTGGCCCACTCCCTCTAAAGTCAAGAATGTTTGCTCTTTCCTTGGCTTCGCTAACTTTTACAGGCAATTCATTCCCAACTACTCCACTATCACCCATCTTTTCTCAACCTTACCAAGAAATCTATGGCATGGTCTTGGTCCTCTGCCACTCAGAAAGCCTTCAATTCTCTCAAGGCTATTTTCCTCTCCCAACTGGTATTGCAAATGCTGGATCTTACTTGCCCTTTTGCCATTGCCACCAATGTCTCCACTTATGCATCTGGCAGCATCCTTCTCCAAACTAATGCAAATGGAAATTGGTACCCCTGTTCTTACCTTTCCCAGACCTTTTCCACTGCTGAGCAGAATTATGATATCTATGATTATGAACTCCTCGCAGTTATTCACACATTGAAAGCCTGGAGGCAATACCTCCTTAGCTTATCCACTCCTGTTCAGGTTTTCACTGATTATAAAAACCTGATCTATTTTAAATCCCCCCAGAAGCTTAATCAATGGCAAGCTTGCTGGCTTCTCAACATCACTGACTTCAACCTGCAACTCTCCCACATTGCTGGTACCTCCCTTGCCAGGCCAGATACTTTCTCTCACCACCCTGATCTTTGTCCTGACATCTCTCAGGATAATTAGGAAGTTACTCTTCTCTCACCTGAGCTCTTCATTAACCTTATCAATGCTAATCTCTCTGCACATATCAAGGAGCATCAACAAGGGGACCCTCTCTGCCTCTCCATTCTGCAGAAACAGAATGCCTCTGCAGATGAGAAATTCCTGTGCTCCCACACCTCTGATTGGAAGGAAATTGATGGTTTGCTTACTTACTGCAACCATGTCTTTATCCCTTCCTCCATTAACCTCTGTCATGCCATTCTCCAATAATGTCATGATCACCCCTCTGCTGGCCACCCTGGTTATCTCAAAACCTGACAACTCATCTCCACCAAGTTCTGGTGGCCCAGTCTTGCCTCCTTTGTCTGCAACTACATTGCTGGTTGTCCTGTTTGCCAACAGAATAAGGCAAACACTCACCCTTCTCACCCCACTCTCTTCCCCATTCACTCCACAGCTACTTGCCTCTTTCAACAGATCTCTTGTGATCTCATCACCAATCTCCCTCCATCCTCTGACTTCAATGTCCTGTTGGTCATGGTTGACCATGGGCTTACAAAGGGGGTAATTCTTTGCCCTACCAAGAAATCTGTCACTGCTAAGGATATCACCACCCTCTTTTTTCATAAAGTCTACCTCCGATATGGTCTTTATGACAAGATCATCTCCAATTGAGGCCCTCAATTCACCTTAGCCTTTGCCAAGGAACTTGGAAAATGTTACAAAGTGACACTCCAGCACTAGAACCAGTCACATGACATCACGTAATCATGCACAAGATACCCCATTTTAAGCTTAACCCTAGTCTGTGGTCTGTTTCCTTTAAGAGTATTTATTATTCCTTTTCCTAGCAGTGGTCATATGATCATTAGTCACCTGACATAGATCTTCCTAGGATCTTTCCTAGAACTGCCCTCCATCTAATCTCCATGGATCTCATCTGATCTAGATCTAGATCTAGATCTAAACCCTAGATACATCTATGGCAGATCTATAAATTGGATTTCATCTGTGGCAGAGATCTCTGTTCTCATAGTGCAAGCATCTCTGACCCTGCATTCTATTCATAGATTACTTCTCTTCCATTCTCCCACATTTACATAGTATCCTGCCGTACTCATTAATATCTGCTCCATGCTTTCCTCTTATGTTCCTTATCTATTAACCCAGGGTTTAGGGCACCCCCTGATTAGGTAGTTCCTGTACTTAGTCAGCATGGTCTGTGCACCAGGCCTTGAAATATATAAAGGCAAGGATAGGCAAGCTGGGATTCCCCAGTCTTGCCCACTTGAGTCTTAGGTTTAGGTTCAGTCTTGCTGGCACAGGAATTGTCTTGTTGCTCCCTTGACTCTCAGCCTGCCAGTCTCAGTACTTGGCTCTTACTCTTTCACATCTTGCCTAGTTTGGGGCCACTAGTACAAAAGCCCTATAGCAAGATTAGGAAGGCACTCCCCAAGAGTTAGGGTTAGGAAGGTCAACACATCAAGAGTTGTGTTTCAGAAAACTCCTTGAGTATAATTTATCCCCCTCCACCACATACCATCCTCAATCTGATGGTGAAACTGAATGAGTTAATCAGAAGATTGAGATATACCTCCACATTTACTGTGGCTCCAACCCCACTGAATGGGCTGACTCCATCACCCATGCCAAATTTGTTCATAATCACTGCCCCCACTCTGTTACAGGGCAATCTCCATTCTATCTCATGATGGGATATGAACTTCATGCCCTTCCTTCCATAATTGACAAATCACTGATGCCTACTGTTGCTGATCACACTAAGGCACTTCTTGCTGCTTGTAACAAAGCACTTACTGCTCATGATCTAGCCTGCCAGACTATGGCATCACATATCTGCTCTACCTTTTCTCCATTTACCAAGGGAGATAAGGTGTGGTTAGAAGCCCATAATTTGAAACAGGCAATTGTTTACCCAAAACTATCTCCTAAATGAGAAGGACCCTTTATCATCACAGAAGTCCTTTCCCCAATCACCTATTACCTCTGTCTTCCATTCATATGGAAGATTCACCCTGTTTTCCATGTGTTGTTGTTATTGCCCTATTGCAAAAATGACATTCACAGAAAGAACTTCCCCACTCCACCCCCAGACCTTATAGAAGGTGAGGAGAAATATGAATTGGAGCAGATATTAAAACATCAAGGTTCCCTGGGTAACTGTCAGTTTCTGATCCACTGAAAGGGATACTTGGCAGAAGATGACTTCTGAGAACCAGAATGGAACCTGAAACATTCCAAGTCCACTTTGAATGAGTATAAACTCCTCCACCCTCACCACTTTCCCCCATTCACTCCTCTTCCTCCTTACTCCACTAAGAAGTCCAATCATCACTCAAAATAACAATGACTTTCACCATTGACCAAGGCTTTTATTCTTGCAACACCCCTCTTGATACTCCTCTCCAGTCCATGTCCCAACTCCCCTTTGCTGACATCCCTGATGAGCCTTCACTCATATCTTCTCCATCTTTTTTTACTGATATGTTTTCTTCTCCTCTTTCTGCACTTACTACAAAGCTTTCTTCTGAGGACTTCATAGCCTTATCCCCTGCTATCACCATTAGTCCAGCCATCATCACTCCCATTCCCATCCCGCCTTCTGCCATTGATACTCAGTCCACTGGCATCCTCAGCATTGACCTCCCACTCTCCATGCATGCCCTTTGTCAGGGTGCCCTGTCCCCTGACTACTCTCATCAGGTCATGACTTATATCATGGACTCCCATCTTACCATCCCCATCGGCTCTCATTTAGACATGTTCTCACTGCTTTGACTCATCTACCAGATCTACATGCAGCTCCTTTATCTTTTCCTCTTGGCCTCAGCCCTCACTCATATTCCCCACACCCATGTCTCCCTTGCACAAGCCCTTATCACTTCTATTCACCATGAGCTCTTGTTCAACATTGAGACCCTTGCCTACCAGATGCATATGGGTGAATTCCTTATCAACCTGGATTGATACATGTATGAGCTGGCCACTGCTAGGGAATACACCCCTACCACTTCTTCTGCTTCCTCCTCTCCTCTTGATGATAATGAGCTTGCTGCTCTCGAATGTGCCAAAGCCTGGTGGACCAGTCTTCATGGTAATGGCCATCTTCCTCCTTCTTACCCCTGCTTTTGTGAAGCATGCTTTCACTGCTAATGCCTGGGCCACATCCACATCAATTGCCCCTCCTACCAATGTCCCTACTGCCTCCATTGGCACCCTGGACATACTCAAGCTCACTGCCCAGCTCAGTACCATGTTATTGACCCACTTGTCTCCTCCTTCACCTCCTCTTCCTCCTATGGCTCTTCCCACACATCCTTCCATGGGTCATCTCACTCCTCTCACCACTCTTATAGATCCTGCCACTTCCAGGGCTCCTACCACTGCCCTCCTGTGGCTCTGTCACCCTCTCTGCCTTCTTATCACAATGATGATGACTTCTGTGATGACATTATCAACGAAGTAGGCTGGGTCAATATCACTGGCTCCCCTGGACCCTCTCATGATGCCTTTTGAGGTGTCATGAGTCTTTCACCCCTAGCAGAGGGGTAATGTGATGTTTCCTCTTTTCTTCTTCTTTTTCTCTTTTCTCTTGTTATAGCTTCTGCTCTTCTTGCATCTTGGGTGCTCTCTTGTTCACTTGTCACTATTGATTCTGCTCTTCTTGCACTCTAGCCTTGTCTAGACCACTCTTTTGTTATGCCCTTTGCCCAGGCCTTCTATCTCTTAATCAGCTAACTTATAATCATTCCATCTTTTTCCATCCATTTCTACACAGATACCTTACTCATCATTCATCAGCATAATTACTCATTTCATCTCCACTTCAACTCTATTAGCTGTACTATAAAGTAGTGTACTTCCTGTCCTCTCTCTTCTTACACTACTTCTACCTTGTGACCACTTCACTGTCTTTACATCTCCACTAAGTCCTTGTACCTACATACTTGGAATCCACTGCTTGTATCCTGGCACTTAACCAGAGGATCATCAGTGTCTGATCTTGGCACACCCCTGGGAGTGTAGCTGGTACCACTAAGGCACAATACTTCATTTGTCGCCTTCCACTTGTCTTGAGACTTACCTTTGGTTTGCTTTATCCCTTTCACCCACAGCAAGGTCTACACCTGTCCCTACCTGGGCCCAGTGTAACAATAATAGGGTTATGTTTCTTGAACCAATTATACTCTATAATGAGATTCATTTTTCCTAATTTTGATACAAGTGCAGGCAACACTTCTTCATATGCTTTTCCATGTGCATCTGTGAATTCAATGGTAAGAAGAACTTTACTTTTTATTCTTCCTTCTAAACCCTTGGTTCCATCTGCATTATAAACCTCTACCTGTTGTTTGAGAGGTAATTCCACTAATCTATGTCATGAAACAAAGTCAGTGTCCACAAATGTTACAACTGCTCCTGAATCCAATAAAGCATGGATGATACCACACTTATTCCATTGTTCATTTCTGATTCCTTTTACCTTTATTTCCAATAAAAAATTCATCTCTTTCTTTGATTATTTTGAGGTTTTTATAAATATCTGTCAAAGGTGAATTTTGAATACATAATGAATTGATACCTTTTTCTTTTATTTTTTCTGAGGAATTAAGCACCAATTTATTGCCATTGGCCGAGCTCTTTTGAGACCCCTCATTGGCAATTGAACCAACTATATTCATAGGATGTGAATTAAATAATACAGCTGAAGAAGAGAGAGAAGAATGACTCCAATCACCTTGATCAATCAAAGTTGTATTTATTTTAAAGTTTTTTCTTCTAAGGAAAACTTGTCCAACCAGTAGGCTTGAGCCACCTCTCCATACATACTATTTTCCAGAATTTCTTCTACTTCAGAGGTTTGTTCTTTTTGCTTAGCAGCTTCCACTGCCAGCATCTGCATATCTACCATTGGAGCTTTATAAGTATTTGGTTGCCCTGCAACCAGTTCAAAGTCTCCAAAAGTTACCACCTGTCTTCTTGCCCTATTTTGTGCCAGGGTGCTGGCAGAGACCTTTCATGAATTAAAATCTAATGGGGGAGTAAAAGAAAGGTTGAAGTAACAGTCTCTTGCCACATGTTCCATTTTGTGACATTTGAAACATTATTTTCCTCCAAAGCTAACTGTGTCTAACTCCATAGGGGCTCCCCTGCCTGGCTGAGTTTCTGTGGCTGTGAATCTTTGGGAAGGTTGCCACTGAAAATGAGGATGAAATTGATTATTGCCTTGTGGAAGAGTGGTTTGAGTATAAGGTGGAGGACCTCATGGCAACTGCCATCTATTGACAGAAGCTCCACACTCAACTGCCATGCACTCAAAAGCATGACCTATAACTCAGAACTGATTGATTAGCTCTGAGACTGTTTCCTTCAACCCTTGCAACATTGCATGTTGATAAATTCAATATTGAACCTGCTCCCTGAGCAGTTTCATTGTGTGATGTTTATCAATCTCTGCATCTTTCTGAAAGACAATGAAGTCCTGCAGATAATCATCAATTTTCCCCATATGCCTCAAACCTTCTAATTTCTTTAGAGCTTCATGAGCAAGCTCATCAATGTGGAAATATCATTTGATGTTATCATAGAGGTCCTTCTTGGTAGGCCATCAGTCCTTGTCTAAATAATCTTCTAAAATTAGCTGGGCATAGCCCTTTGCTTTTCCTTCCATGCAAGATAGTATTCCCACAGTCCTTGTTTAATTGTCCTTCCAATCAATGCTATTTTCCCATACCCTGACCTTTGCCCACCACAGGCGCCACTTCTTTCTATCCCCATCCCACTTCCCTGGATCTGCCACCTTTCTTCCCATATCTTCCCTTAACTCCTTCAACAAATCTTCCATACCTTTTTCTTCTGACATCTCCCTAAGCTTGGAAGATAATAATGGACCCAGGTGGTAACAACCTTCTAACCACCCTGGATCACTCAAACATAGTGGATCCTGGGTTGAAAATTGAAAGAGGGGTTCTTCAATTGACAGGCTTGATTCTGGTATTTCTACCTGGCTTTCATATTCCTCCTCTTCTTGCCTTAGAGTGGACACATTTGACTAGTGATTGGCAAATGCAAGAAGGGGTGCAAATAGAATAAAAACCTCTGGATTTCCTAAGTGTAGATGAGGGCCCAAGTGATTTTAATCTATCACTCACTACTACCTTTCTATCTCTAGCCTTGGTTGCTTGGAAGTCTAACACCATCTACCTGTCAAACAAATCAAATCTCCTCTGAAAGTCTTCTCTTCCTGCTTTATTTTCTGAAAATCCTAATATGGCTTCATTGATCAAATTCCTAAGTTCTTCCTCATGCCCCCAAGGATAAGCTTGTTTGAAGAACATAAAACTATTGGTGACCTTTTTTCCTAATCCTTCTGCACAGACCAAGTATAGAGTCTTGCACAAGTGAAACACAACAGCTTGATGCATTGACCTAAAAACACCTAACTTCTTGGTGTGTGCTGATTTCTAAGTCCTGATAGTGCTTTTATGCTAGTGGCACTGAACTAGGCAAAGTATAGAGAAAAAGATAAGAGCCAAGAGTTACAAGAACTAAAAAGTTTAAGTGCACAAGACTGGAAAAACCCAGGCTTGAGCCTACCTCCTTATATATTGCTACATAATGTGCACAGACCATGTAAATGGTGCTGGCTCTAAAGTAATGTACAGTAATCCAACCAATAGCAATAAAGGAGCAGGGACCTAGAAATACATGAGTTAAACATGAGACCTGACAGCTCTAGACTTGTGCCATGTGAAGATATGAAATATGACAATGTGAAAGGTGAAATAGTGAAGAGGTGAAAATGTGAAGGTGTGAAGAGATCATGTGATGTGATAATGTGAAGAGCTACAGTATTATGAAGATAAGTCCAAAAAGAGTAAAAATGAAAAAGTACATTATAACAATAACTGGTTCAAACATCATAATCCTGATATAGATTGACAAAAGAAAATAATCAAACTAAACCTAATTTTAAAAATATGATCTCAGGAAATGCAGGAATTAAAAAAACAGGTACTAAGAGTATTTTGATATTTCCTTGACATTTTTTCTGAGAAAAAATCAGAAAGAATGCCAACATGAAAACTGTGGGATTACACAGTAGAATTAAAGAAAGGGTTTATATCTAAAAAAAGGTTGAGTTATTCCCTTATTGGATACTGAAATAAATAAAGTTAGGGAATTTATTGCAAAAAAAACAGACAAAAGGTACATTCACTCTTCAAAATCCCCACAAACATTACCAGTTTTCTTCATTAGTAAGAAAGATAGAGGTAAAAGAATGGTAATTAATTACTGCTATCTAAACAAGTGGACCATAAAAAACTCATATTCTCTTCCTCTAATTTCCACACTTATTAACAGATTAAAAGGATCTAACATGTTCACCACATTAGATCTTAGATAGGGCTATAACAACATTTGTTTATGAGAAGGTGACAAATGGAAAGGGGTGTTTACCACCCCTATAGAGGCCTTTGAGCTGGTGGTAATGTATTTTGGAATGTGCAATAGTCCAGGCACTTTTCAAACAATAATTAACAATATTTTCCATAACTTATGGGCTTTTGTCATGGTTTATATTGATGACATTATTATTTTTTCCAAAGAAAAGTCCAAACAAGAACATGCAGACTTAGTTTATCAAGTTCTGCAATAATTACAGGATCATGACCTGTTTCTCAAATCCTTCAAGTGTTATTTTATGCAAGAAAAGGTTAATTACTTAGGAATGATTGTATCTAAAGATGGGGTTGAGATGCAGATGAATAAAGTCAAGGCTATTCAGGAATGGCCAATTCCTTGCACTATCAAACAAGTTCAAGCTTTCCTTGGCTTGGCCAACTATTACTGAAGGTTCATTTAGGAATTTGCAGACATTGCACAACTACTCAATGATTTAACCAAAAAAGACAAGGTTTTTTCCTGGGAAGCAGCTTAACAGAAAGATTTCATTACTCTCAAAAATATTATAAGTACAGCTCCTTTCCTTATCTATTCCAACTCTTCCAAACCTGTATGAGTTAAAATGAATGCATCTGATATTACCACTGGTGCAGTCCTCTTATATCTGGTTGATGGTCAATGACATCCCACAGCATATCTCTTGCATTTTCTAGCACCTGCAGAAAAGAATTACTGTTAAAACCTATCCCTAGTATGAATGAATTGTTAAACTGTATATCAATCTCCTTCCTGGGTGAAGCTCTAATTGCTGAGGAAAGGTCATACTCCAGAAACTCCAGGAATGTCCAGAGACTTCTGAAGGGATTTGAGAAGGATTGGTTGATCAAATGGAACTCAGCTTCATCTTATGTGGTGCACCCTTGCATTTTCTGGTATTCCAATTTACATAGATATTGGAAGTGGAAAAGAGGACTGTCTCAGTGCTCAACAAGAGGGACAGGCAGGATGAGGAGAGTCAAGCCTAGTTATGAAGGTGGGATCTTATGACTCCTTCAAGAATATCACTTGGTCCTGAAGATTCTCTGAAGTAATCCAAAGGGTCAGAGTGAGCCCAAGGGCTCAAGCAGAGTGAGAATGAAAACAAGGGGGTGTTTATGTTGATATTCATACTGAGGTACAAGATACAGGACTACAGTACTTATACCTCAGAGAGGCAGAACTATCTAGAAGTGTAGCAAAGTGAGACAGATGCAAACTCAAAAGCAAATCAGATGTCTGAATATCTAAGAAACAAATGGAGATGTCAGGAAAGACAATGTCCAATCATGTCAGACTAAAACTGAAGGGTAACAGAATGAAATGAGGGAAAACCAGAAACAGGAACAGAACAAGAATAGTAATAATATGGGTAATAGTAACTAAGAGTGGAAATGGTAATGGAGTTATACCAGAACAGTCCAGAAACAATGAACTTGAACTAAGTGTTACACTAGGCCTGGGTAGGGACAGGTATAGACCTTGCTGTGGATAAAGAGGATGAAGTGAACCAAAGGTAAGCTTCAAGATGAGTGGAAAGCAACAAACAAAGTGTTATGCCTTAGAAGTACCAGCTACACTCCCAGGGGTGTGCCAAGATCAGATACTAATGATCCTCTGGATAAGTGCCAGGACACAAGCAATGGATTCCCAGTACATAAGTACAAGGAGCAGTGGAGATGTGAGGACTGTGAGGTGATCGCAAGGTAGAAGTAGTGTAAGGAAAAAGAGGACAGGAAGTACACTACTTTATAATATAGCTAATAGAGTTGAAGCAGAGATGAAATGAGTAACCATGCTGACAAATGGTGAGTAAGGTATCTGTGTGGAAATGAATGGAAAGAGATGGAATGATTATGAGTCAGCTGATAAGAGATAGAAGGCCTGGGCAAAGGGCATAACAAGAGAGTGGTCTAGGCTAGGCTAGAATGCAAGAAGAGCAGGATCTATGATGACAAATGAACAAGAGAGCACCTAAAGTGCAAGAAGAGCAGAAGCTAGGATAAGAGAAAGAGGAAAAGAGGAAAAAAAAGAGGAAATGTAACATTACCCCCCTGTTATGGGTGGAAGACTTGTGACACCTCAAAAGGCATCATAAAAGGGTTCAGGGGAGCCCATGATGTTGGCCCAGCCAATCTCATCAATGACATCATCACAGAAGTCATTGTTGGTATAATATGAAGGTAAAGGGGGTAACAGAGCTGTGGAAGGGTGGTGGTAAGAGCCCTGAGAGTGGTGGGAACCACAGGAACAGCAAGAGGAGCAGAAGGAACCATGAGAGGAGGTGTGGGAGGAACCATGTGAGGAGGAAAAGGAAAAGAAGACAAGCAGGTCAACGACATGGTGCTGAGCTGGGCAGTGAGCTTGAGTATGTTCTGGGTACCAACAGAGGCAGTAGGGACATTGATAGGAGGGGCAGTTGACACGGATGTGGCCCAGGCAGTGGCAATGGAAGCATGCTTCATGAAATTGAGGGTGAAAGGAAGAAAGATGGCCATTGCCATGAAGGCCAGTCCACCAGGCTTCAGCACATTCAAGTGCAGCAAGCTCATTATTGTTGAGAAAAAAGGAAGAGGCAGAGGGAGTGGAAGGGGTATATCCTCTGGCAGCAGCCAGCTTATACATATAGCAGTCTAGATCAGTGAGAAACTTGCCCATGTGCATCTGATAGACAAGGATCTCAATGTTAGAGAGAAGCTTATGGTGGATAGACATGATAAGAGCTTGGGCAAGGGAGACATGAGCATAAGGAATATGAGTGAGGGCTGAAGCCAAGAGGGGGAGACAGAGGAGCTGCATGTATATCTGATAAATGAGCCAGAGCAGCAAGAACATGTCGAGGTGTGAGCTGATGGGGACAGTGAGGCAGGAGTCCATGATATAAGTCATAACCCAATGAGAGTAATTGGGGGATGGGGCACCCTGACAAAGGGCATGTGCAGAAAATGGTAGGTCAATACTGAAGATACCAGTAGACTGGGTGTCAATAGCAGGAGATGGGACTGGAATGGAAGTGACAATAGCTGGGCTGATAGAAATAGCAGGGGGTGAGGCTACAAAATCCTCAGAAGGGAGCTCTGAAGCAAGTACAGATAGAGGAGAAGAAAAAGTGTCAGTAAGAGAGGATGGAGAAGAGATGAGCAAAGGCTCATCAGAAACTTCCACATTGGGAAGTTGAGATGTGGATGGCAGTGGAGTATCAAAAGGGGTGTTGCATGAACAGAAGCCTTGGTCAATAGTGAAAGTCATGGTTACTTTGAATGGCAGGTAGACTTCTTGGTAGGGTGAGAAGGAAGAGGAGTGTATCCCCCTTGGCAAATGGGAAGAAGGTGGAATGGATGTGGGACACCATAGTTTGGCAGGCCAGATCATGGGCAGTAAGTGCTTCATTGCGAGTGGCAAGGAGTGTCTTAGTGCAGTTAGCAACAGCAGGCATCAGTGATTCATCAATTATAGAAGAAAGGGCACGGGGTTCATATCCCATCATGAGATAGAATGGAGATTGCCCTGTGACAGAGTGGGGGTGACAATTGTGGACAAATTTGGCATGGGTGATGGAGTCAGCCCATCCAGTGGGGTTGGAACCACAGTAGATGTGGATATATATCTCAATTTCCTGGTTGACTCATTTAGTTTCACTGTCAGATTGAGGATGGTATGCAGTGGAGAGGGATAAATTATACTCAAGGAGTTTTCCAAGCTTCTTAGCAAAGGCTGAGGTGAATTGAGGGCCTCAATTGGAAATAATCTTGTTGTAAAGACCATATTGAAGGTAGACTTTATGGAAAAAGAGGGTGGTGATGCCCTTGGCTGTGACTGTTATGAATCCTGACTAAACCAAGAGGGAATAACCTTGGGGGGTGCCCATACTGAAGGAAATAAAGGAATGGCAGCCTAGCAAGCACAAGAGAACAAGTGCTCTAGACTGGAGAACCAATCTAT
>JBBPKN010001143.1:4762-20717 GCA_038089275.1 Pulveroboletus cf. rosaemariae | reverse complement strand
CGAAGATAAAAAGGAGCTTGGTGACATGAAGTACACTAAGCCGAAGCCGCAGGATAAAGAGAGAAGAGAGAAGAAGGCTCAAAAGAAAGCAGAGGAGGCTTGGAAAGCAGTGGAGGCAGTCCAGAAACAGGTGAGTACTGGAAGTGTGATCAGGACCTAGCACTCAAACCTGGCTTAGGTGGAGGAAATTTGCCAAGCCCAGGTGGGATTGAGTAGTGGCAATGGCAAGAGAAGTGTGGAAAAGGGACCAGAGTGCCAGAGATGTGACAACCAGGGACTAGAGTGCCAGGTGGGCTCAGGCAAGTCAACATCATGCCTTGCCTGTATAGAGGCAAAGATGAGGTGTGACTGCCCCAGCCAGGAGAAGCCAGAGAGGAAGCAGAGATGGAAGGTAGAAGAGGAAGGGGTGCCCAATAGCAGTGCTGACTCAGAGGAGACAGAGGAGGGTCTTTGGCAGGTGGCTGAGGGCTGTTGCCTGATGAAGGCATCAATAAGGAAGGTGGGCAGGAAGATATGGTGGAAGGCAAAACACAAGAACTGGCTACTGGGGCTGCTGGTTGATGTATTGGGAAAGGCCTGGGTGGAGGAGACCAGAGAAGCTGGGAGTTCAGGGAGCAAGAATGGGAAGGTTGACAAGGTGGCAGCAGAGCTATTGGAACTTTGTGTGAAGATTGGCAGAATTTCAGTGATAGACAAGGAGGTTAAAAAGGTGATCTTAGAGTAGATAGAGGATCTTGTGACTAGATCACTAGATCTACTACTCAGTTGGTTAATCATAAGATGGCTTAGGTTTGTCTGGATAATGGAAATGAAACTTCTCAACAATTTCTGAAGCATGATCTAATTCAGTGGCAAGAAGCCATGAGGTCTCCTCATCAGTATCCTTATAACCTAACCACTTAACCAAATATAGTAATTTGCAGTTCCTTCACCTACAATATATCTTTGAATCTAGGATTTTGGAGATCTTAAACTCCAGTTCACTGTCAATTTCAACTGGTGGTGGGGGTGGTTGCTGCAATCTGGGATTACATTGAGGACAAAGGATTCAAGTTGAGAAACATGAAAGACTGGGTAAATGGACTTCATGTTCTCTGGGAGACAGTGTGTAAAGGACAGTGAGCCTGCCTGAGCAATAATGGAATAAGGACCTAAGTTCTTTTCAGTGAGTTTCTTGAACAGCTGTGTAGTCCTGAAGTACTTAGCCTTGATGAATACCTGGTTACCTACTTTAAAATTCAGTGCCAGAGATCATTGAGCATCTGTGGATCCTTGATATCTGACTTGGACAGCAGCTATTTCTTCACAAAGGAAGGCATGGAGAGAGTTGAGGTCAATGGCATATTCTTGAGCTTGAATAGAGGTAAGATTGCATTCCAGGTGCATGGAGATGTTTGAATGGTAGCTTTTGTTAGTGAAGAAAGGGGAAATACCTGTGGTAGCATTAGGGGCATTGTTATAAGCAAACTCCACAAGGGGCAGAAGTTTGGATCAGTTGTTCTGCTGATAGTTGCAATAAACATGTAGATACTGCTCCAGGGTTTGATTTATTCACTCAGTTTGACCATCACCCTCCAGATGATACCCAGAGGTGAAGTGGAGATGGATTTTGAGGGCTTGACCCAGGGAATGGAAGAAATGGGAAACAAACTCAGAATTTCAATCAGAGGTAATGTGGAAGGGAACTCCATGTTTGGAGAAAACATGGAGTAAGAAGAGTTTAGCAAGCTCTGGGGAGATTACCTTGTCATCTGTAGGGATGAAGATGCACTGCTTCAATAGACAATCTACAATAACAAGGATGGTGGAGTAACTGAAGGAAGCCAGAAGCTGTTCAATGAAATCAATAGAGATAGAATTCCATGGCTTTTCTGGAATAGGGAGCTACTTGAGGAAACCATAGGGTTTGTGATGGGGTACCTTGGCATGGGTGCAAGCTGTACATGAAGAAACATACTCTTTGATGAATGCTTGAATGCCAGGCCAGATATACTTTCAGTGAATGAGCTCCAGTGTCTGATTCTGACTGAAGTGTTCAGATAAGGGGTGGTTGTGCTTGTAGCAGAGGACCTGGAGACAGAGGTCAGAGGTGTTAGGGACATAGATGTGGTTGTTCAGATGCAAGAAACCTTCTGGGTCTCTAGACCAATGAGAGTTGAACAAGAGGGTACTGGAAAAGTGGGTAAAGGTGGTGGAATCAGAAGGGAGTGCCAAGAGAATGTCATGATGGAGGGTTTTGATGTCAAAGAGAGATGCAGACTGGAATACTGGAGATGCTAGAAAAAAAGCCCAGAGAAACACAGTGAGTTGCTCCTGTGTAAACATGGGCTGAAAGTTATGCAGATTGATAAGGGCATAGTCACTAATTCCCTCTCTGGAATAAATGTCCCATCATCTAGTTAAAGCATCAGATTTAGCACCTAAATGACCAGGGAAAAAATGGATGATCAGATTAAACTGAGAGAGGAACTCTGATCACTGGGCTTGCTGGCAAGTCAGAAGCTTAGATGTAGCAAAATATTCCAGGTTCTTGTAATCAGTAATGACATCCACCAGAAAACTGGAACCTTTGAGATAATGATGCCAGATCTTGAATGCAGCAAAAATAGCAAGGAGCTCCTTATCATGGGTGTCATAGTTGAGTTCTGGCATAGCAAGTATATGTGAATAGAAAGTAACAGGGCAGACTGCATTGTCCAGGCACCAGAGTGAGAGGATTCTGGCAATTGCATAGTCTGAGGTATCAGTCTCAATGATGAGAGGAGCATCAGGGACCCAATGGGTCAGAATAGAAGCAGAAGTAAAAGTGTCCTTGAGATGCTGGAAAGCAGCACAACAAAAAGTGTCAAAATCCCAACAAGCAGACTTGCAGGTGAGGCAAGTCAAGGGAACAATGATATCAGAGTAGCCCCAGATGAAGTGGCAATAGAAATTAGTGAAATCAAGGAAATACTGAATATCTCAAACTTTGCAAGGCTCAGGCCAATCCAGGATAGATTAAACCTTTTCAGGGGACATAGTGAGCCCTGAAGGGAAGAGTTGGTATCCAAGATACTCAGTGAAATTGGTATGGAATTTGCATTTCTTGGATGTGACAAAGAGGCCATGTTTCTGAAGGCAGCAGAGGACTTCTCAGACATGCTTCATATGAGATGTCCAGTCAGCAGAGAAAATAAGGATATTATCCAAATAAATGATCACCAAAATATCAAGAAGATTAGCAAAGATAGAATTGATGAACTGCTGGAAAGCTGCAGGGGCATTGGTGAGCCCAAATGACATGACAAGCCACTCATATGAGCCATAGTGCATATGGAAGAAGGTTTTCCACTTGTTGCCCTCAGCAATGCAAACTAAATGGTAGGCATGCCTAAGGTCAAGTTTGGTATAGATAGTTGCATGACTTGGAGCATCAAGGAGATCAGAGATGCACAGAAGGGGATAGCAGTCTTTTTTTGTGATCTTGTTGAGTCCTCAGAAATCTACACATAACCAGAGGGATCCATTCTTCTTCCAGATGAAGAGGACAGGGGTAGTGTGAGCAGATGCAGAGGGTCAGATGAAACTGGTAGCTAGATGTTTGTCTAGGAAAGTCCTGAGTGCTTCAAGCTCAGAGGGCAACAGGAAATAGGTGGTGCTGACAGGTGGTGAGGTACCTTCTTCCAGATTAATCTTCAGGTCAAACTTGCAGTGAGGGGCAAGAGTAGATGCCTTGCTTTTGCTAAACACATCAGCAAAGTCATGGTATTCCTGAGGAATGCCAGAAAGATCACCTGGAGGAGGGGCAATGAAAGCAGAACAGAGATGACTCTCTGGGGGTCAGAGCTGCAGGTAGAAAGGGACTGAGCCATCAAAGCTACAGGCACATGTGAATACTGATGAGCTAAGTAGCTTGATCAACAGAGGTTTGGGGTCAGGGAAACATGGTGAATCAGGTTCAGAGTCAGCTTGGGTCAGAGAAACTGGAGGCTGTGGAGATAAGCTTGAAGGTATTGGTATGTTTGGTTTAGATGATTGTAATGAGATACAACTTGATATCCAGTCAATCAATGGATTGTAGTGGACAAGCCAGTTGTGTCTTAGAACAAGAGAACTAGATCCATCCAACAGAGTGACATAGAATGTCATCAGAGTGATATCACTGGTTTCAAAACAAACAGAAAGATCAATGGCATTCATAATCATAGAATTGAAAGAGCCATTAAAAAGTTGAAGCTTCAACAGAGGAACAGAATAAGTCAGAAGATTGTAAGTACTGACTAACTTGGTGTTTATGAAGCAATCTGAAGAACCAGAGTCAATTAGGGCAGAAAACAGAGGTATTCCATGTGAAACAAGGGTGACAAGAGGCATAAGTGAAGCATTATCTAAAAGAACAGATGTGTTAAGTCTAACCTCCAGTAAAGCACAGAAAGGATCAATGCAACCTCCAGCCCATGCAAAGTCTTGGAGGCTGTGGACTATTTTTTTGCCTCTGAGACAGAGGTCTCTGGTTTGGTTTCTGGGGTGGAGGTTTTGGCAGTGTGAGCTTTGGCCACCTTAAAGGAAGACTTGGGGCAGTCCTTTGCTATATGTTCTGTGATACCACAAAACAAACAGAGGTAATTCTCCAGTCAATGCTTGTGTTCATCAGTAGTGAGCTTACCATCCTTACCAAGCTTGGATGATAAGTCCTGTTTCTAGGGAACAGATAACTTGAAGGAGCCAGAGGAAGTAGCTGACTTGTTCCTTGATTCATTAGGGCCAGAGGTCAAAGTGGAGGATATGGAGGATTTATCAGATAATTTGAATAGGTGAGATGACTTCTCTTGTTGGTTGATTTCAGATTTGTCTTCCCAGTAACAAGCATCAATGGTCTGAGCCAGCTGGTGCAGCTCAATGAGTGTTGGGGGCTTGCTAATGTGGGAAAGGTTGTCTTTGATGTGGTCTGGGAGACCATTATAGAAGTAGTGGCAGAGGATACCTTCTTTGTAATTCTGGACTTGAAATGCAATTCTGTTAAACTCAACTACATATTTGTTGATTCATTGACCATCCTTCATAGTCAACTGGTCTAGCTGGTGCTCTGCATCTTTGACCAGGTCATGGGGTCTGAAGTTGATCCAGAGCTTCTGAACAAACTCCTTATAATTGTCTATCCACAAGGGGTGGAAGTCAGGGTCTTCAGTTAGAAGAAGGTCAGGCTCAAACGATTCCAATGCCATGCCCTTAAGGTAGGACTGAGCATAAGTGACCTTGGCTCAGTCATTGGCAAAGGCTTTGAGATGATCCTGGAAGTTTAATTCACATTGCACCAGAAAAATGCGGAGCTTCCAGGGGTTAGTTCCATCAAACTGGTCCAGTTCACATACTTTAGTATGCTGTAATATTTCAGGGGTACAATGGGAAGAGAGAGCTAATCCACAAATGGCACTAGTGAGATCAGTGATAGTATCATGGTGAATGGGAATAGGTTCCAGGTCTGGAAAAGATTTGGGGTCATTCTCTGAAATATCAGAATATCTATTGGAGGGATCATCTCCAGATTTATCCAGTACTCCTGGCTGGGTACCACAGTTGTCAGGGGTGTGGGGAGCTTGGGGAACCTTGGAACCATCAGGGGCTTCATCAACTGGAGCACTAGGTGTGGATAAATGGGAGGGAGCAGAAGCTTGTGAGGCTGAGCCCAGGGCATGGTGGGCAGAGAAACTCTTGAACTGATCTAGGACAGTGTGAGAGTGAGCTCTAGTTACATGGATAGACATAATAGCAGTACCAGCACAAAAAGGAGTTTGAATATACTGTTATAAAGTCACAATGTACTCTGGAGGTACTCCAGATATTTCTGAAGTGGATGGGGCTTGGCTTCACCTTATGTGGTGTGCCCTTATGCTAGTACCAGGTGCCCCAATTTATAAAGGGGTCAGAAACTATTGGAGGTCCAGGATAGACCATAGGGCTTTTCTCAACAAGAGGTATGACATTGAGTCATGGAGTAAGTTGTAAGACTTAGGGTAGGACACAACATCAAGTCATGAGGCAGGAGGGGGTCTGAGGGGATTGTAATGTCATATTATGGTTGATATTCAAACTGAAGTACAAGATACAGAGCTCCAGTACTTACACATCAGGAAGGCAGATTATCTAAGGAGGGAATGGAGATGTGAAAGGAGTTGTCTTATAAGTGAAGCAGGTGCCAATGCATCCTGGATACAAATGGAGATGTCAGAGAAGACAATGTCAAATAATTTCAAATCAAAACTAAATGATGACAGGAAGAAGTGAGGCACAAAGAAACAGGAACAGGAAGTGAGGTTGGAGGAACTATGGAGTTGTATCAGGATGGTATGAAGTTAGCATAGGTAAAGTTGGAAACAATCATTAGATAGGAAAAGACAGAGGTAAAGGGAACTAGGAAATGTGCAGCTTAAAGCATGAAAGCAACTGGAGTTGCACCAGAGACATAGTGGAGTTAGCCTGTTGGTGCAGGATGTGACACATAAGGAGAGAGGGAATGAGAAGTACACTACTTTATAATACAGCTAGATAAGGTTCAAATGGAGATAACTACTGTAATCATGCTGACAAGTAATGAGTAAAGTATCCATGTGGAAACAGATAAAAACAGATGAAACAATTATAAGTCAGCTGATTGAGAGATAAAGTACCCAGGCAAAGAGTGTAACAAGAAAGCAGTCTAGACAAGGCTAGAGCACAAGAAGAGCAGAATCTGTTGAGAAGAAGTGAACAAGGAAGCATCCAGGGTGCACAAAAAGCAGAAGCTTAGTGATGAAAGAAAGAAAGAAAAAGAGAAAATATAACACTAGCCCTCTGACTCCCCTCCAGGCAACTTCAGCCCTCCATCACCATTCCATTCCACTCCAGCTATGCATGTACACTCCCTGCTCCTTTATTGGTATATGCTCTCCTGGCCCTCTGCTCCCACTTCACTCTATTTCATTTCTATTTCTATTTCTGTTCCAGTTAAGTACTATCTTCATTTCACTTCATCTTCTTCAGACCACTTCATTACTAGTCCTGCTTTTAGTTACTGTCACTGTTCCTGTTTCTGCTCCTATTTCTTGTCTTCCCTCACTTCATCCCATCACCTCTCAGTTTCAGTCTAACATGAATGGACATTGTCTTCCTATCATATCCCATACCTTCAACCCAATTCTGATCCAATCCCAACCTGGCTTACAACTGGTCTTTACACCCAGTAAGCCACTCTAGCCCTCTGACTCCCCTCCAGGCAACTCTGGCCCTCCATCACCATTCCATTCCACCCCAGCTATGCATGTATGCTTCCTGCCCCTCCATCAGTATGTGCTCCCCTAGCCCTCTGCTTCTACTCTACCTTATTCTGTTTTCAGTCCTATCTCTATTCCAGTTAAGTACTACCTTAGTTTCACTTCATTTTCTCCAGACCACTCTATTATAACTCCATTGCTAGTCTGGCTTTCAGTTACTATTCCTGTTTCTGTTCCTGTTTGTTGTTTCCCCTTGCTTTATTCTATCATCTCAGTTTCAGTCTGACATGATTGGACATTGTCTTTCCTGACATCTCCATTCATTTCTTAGAAATTTAGACATCTGCTTCACTTTTGAGTTTGCACCTGTTTTACTTCACTATACTCCTAGATAGTTCTGCCTCTCTGAGATATAAGTACTGTAGTCCTGTATCTTGTACCTCAGTACAAATATTGATATAAACACCCTCTTGTTATTGTCCTCACTCTGATTGAGCCCTTGGGCTCACTCCAACCCTCTGGATTACTCTGGAGTTTTCAGCATTAAAGTTATTATGGCTTAATATTGACTTGGGATAAGTGACAACTTTACTGTTGTTACTATCCCTATCTGACCTGAGTTCCTAACTCACTCCAACTCTCTGGCCCTGCTGGAGATTATGACCAGCCTATTGGCTACCTTCTATAAGTCTTGATGACTTTACTCCTTAAGACTGATGTTATGCTAGGCCTGGGTAGGGACAGGTGTAGACCTTGCTGTGGGTAAAGAGGATGAAGCAAACCAAAGGTAAGCTTCAAGATGAGTGGAAGGTGACAAACAAAGTATTGTGCCTCAGTGGTACCAGCTACACTCCCAGGGGTGTGCCAAGATCAGATGCTAATGATCCTCTGGATAAGTGCCAGGATACAAACAGTGGATTCCAGGTATGTAGGTACAAGGAGTAGTGGAGATGCAAGGACTTGTGAGGTGATTGCAAGATAGAAGTAGCATGAGGAAGAGAGAACAGGAAGTACACTACTTTATAGTACAGTTAGTAAGGTTGAAGTGGAGATGAACTAAGTAATCATGCTGACAAATGATGAGTAAGGTATCCATGTGGAAATGGATGGAAAGAGATGGAATAATTATGAGTCAGCTGATAAGAGATAGAAGGCCTGGGCAAAGGGCATAACAAGAGAGCAGTCTAGGCTAGTGAAATGCAACTAGAGATGTGTTGATCTAAACCTAACCCTAACCCTTGGTGAGTGCCTTCCTAATCTTGCTAAAGGGCTTTTGTGCTAGTGGCACCTAACTAGGCATGCTGAGATGAAAGTGAGAGCCAAGTATTGAGACTGGCAGGCTGAAAGTCAAGGGAACACTTATGCCAGCAAGACTGAACCTAAACCTAGACTCAAGTGAGCAAGACTGGGGAATCCCAGCTTGCCTACCCTTGCCTTTATATATTCCAAGGCCTGGTGCACAGACCATGCTGACTAAGTACAGGAACTACCTAATCAGGGGATGCCCTAAACCCTGGGTTAATAGATAAGGAAACATGAGGGAAAAGCATGGGGCAGATATTAATGAGTATGGCAGGATATCATGTGGATGTGGGAGAATGGAAGAGAAGTATCTAGGAAATGAATGCAGGGTCAGAGGTGCTTGCACCATGAGGACAGAGATCTCTGCCACAGATGAGATCCAATCTATAGATCTGCCACAGATATATCTAGGGTCCAAATTCAGATTCAGATCTAGATCAGATGAGATCCATGGAGATTAGATGGAGGGCAGTTCCAGGGAAGATCCTGGGAAGATCCATGTCAGGTGACTTATGGTCACATGACCACTGCTAAGGGAAAGGAATAATAAATACTCTTTAAAGGAAACAGACCACAGACTAGGATTAAACTTAAAATGGGGTGTCTTGTGCATGATCATGTGATGTCATGTGACTGACTCTAGTGCTGGAGTGTCACTTCATAACAGTTAGCAGGAGTGGAAGAAAGCACAGTCTGCTGCTGGCTGAATTTAGCTTCATCTAGCTCAGAAAAAGATAAATGGAATAAGTTGTAGCTGAATCAATACTTTCCCTCAGCCAGAAAACTGTCACAACCATCAGCAGCATCATTAAAAATAGCATGAGCAGAGATTCAAATGGCATGCTTGCCAGGTAAGTAGAATTGCCAGCCTTTCTATGTGCTAGAATAGCCAACAAAGATAGCACACATACTCTTGGGGTTAAGTTTCCAGCAGGCAGGTATATTATTAAGAACATATGCAACACAATCAAAATGGTGGAGGTGAGAGATGTTTGGCTTTTGCCTGTACTGTGCTTTATAAAGAGTGGAGTTGGCAAGGGAGTGGGTTAGAGGCCAGTTTTTGATGTAAATAACATAGTTTGTGGCTTTGATCCAGAGGGAAAGAGGGAGTCCAGAGTTGAGAAGGACAGTACAGACATGAACAATGAAAGTATGATTGAGCTGCTCAGAAATACCATTTTGCTCAGGGGTGTGCAGTGTGGAAGATTTCCAGCAAATATCCTCCTGTTTCATAAAGAAGATCCAGATAGTGCTAAGAAACTCACTGTTGTGTTTTTAGCTAAGAAATGAGCCTTCTAACTCTAACAATCTGGAAAGGTGCTGAATTTATAGTTGGATTTGGATTAAATAAATGGAGAGTGAAGTGGGAAGTACTCAAGGTAGCAAATCCTGAGGAGCCAGAATACTAGTCACCAGATAGGCCTATATTGCAAGATACTAGCTAAGGATATCAGAGTATGGGTAACAAGTGATTAAGGCTGGGGAGCTTTAACAAAAATTGCACTAGCTACTTATACTAATTGTTATGGACTCACTTGGATGGATGTAATCCATTCCAACTCTAATCCAAAATTTTGATGTCAGATTCAAATAAAAGTAAAGGGTAAAGAAATAGATACCTACCCTTAGATAGGAATAGAACTTATAGAAAAGGGAATACTCAGGGTATCTAGGCCTAAGAAGTATATATTAAGAACTGGCTTGCTTATTGAGATATCTAGATAGCTAAATAAACAAGTGCTCAGAGCTGGGGAGCTTAGAGCTACATGGACAGCCTATTTATACTATCTAGGGTGGTACACAGACCACCAAGTGTATTAGAGATAAATATGAAAGAGGCAACTGGGCATAGGGCAAGAGTAAAGGGTATAACTAAGAGGCCATGTGTATCAAGAGTATGGAATGAAAGAAAAGTAATAAAATGGAAGAGAAGACTGCAGGGTTAACAGATATGAGTACAGTACCTTAGCCTTGAGGCTAAGAAGATTCTATCTGGATCTCTGCCACAGATTAGATCCAAGATCAGATATCATCTAGATATGATTGAAAGATGTTAAAACTTATCCCAACAGGAAGATACTGTTAAAACCTATACCAGTATGGGTATACTTTCAAAACCAGTTCCTTTCTGAATGAAACCCTTGATGCTGAAGGAAGGTCATAACTCTGAAGGGCTTCAGAGAAATCTAGGAAGGATTTCAATGATCAAATGGAACTCAGCTTCACCTTATGTGGTGTGTGTTATAATGCACTTTTTCATTTTTACTCTTTTTGGACTTATCTTCTCACTATTGCAACTCTTCACATTGTCACATCATGTGACCCTTTCACACCTTCACCATTTCACATTTCACATCTTCACATGGCACAGATCTAGAGCAATCTAGACTCTGATGTCACATCTTATGTTTGCTTCATGTATTTCTAGAATCTTGCTCTCTTATCGCTATTGGATGGCTTACTGTACAGTACTTTAGGGCCAGCACCAGTTACATGGTCTGTGCACAGTATGTATCAATATAAAAAAAGGTCAGCTCAAGCCTGGAATTACCCAGTCTTGTGCACTTGAACCTTCCAGTTCTTGTTACTTCTTGGCTCTTATCATTTCTTTATACTTTGCCTAGTTCAGTGCCACTAGCATAAAAGCACTACCCAGTACTTAGGATCAGGCAGCACACACCAAGCTTAGGTGTTAGGATTAGTCAATGCATCCAAGGTTGCATTTCAGTGTGCCCTTGCACTTTCTGGTGTCCCAATTTACATAAATGTTAGAGATGGGTAAGAAGGCTGTTTCTATGCTTAATAGGAAAAACAGGCAGAATGAGGAGAGTCAAGCCTAGTTATGGGAATGGGATCTTGCAACTCTTTCAAGAATATTGTTTGACCTCAGAGATACTCTGAAGTAACCCAGAGGGTCAGAGTGAGCCCAAGGGCTCAAGCAGAGTGAGGATGAAGACAAGGGAGTGTTTTTGTCAATATTCATACTCTGGTACAAGATACAAAACTACAGTACTTGTACCTCAGAGAGGCAGAACTATCTAGGAGTGTAACAAAGTAAAACAGGTGCAAACTCAGAAGTAAAGCAGATGTCTAAATATCTAAGAAATGAATAAAGATGTCAGGGAAGACAATGTCCAATTATGTCAGATCAAAATTAAAGAGTGACAGGATGAAACAAGGAAAAGCAAGGAACAGGAATGGAATAGAAATAGTAACAATGATGGTAATGGTAACTGAGAGCAGGAATGGTAATGGAGTTATACTGGGATGGTCCAGAGATAATGAAGTGGAACTAGAGTAGTACTTAACTGGAGCAGAAATAGACTAAAAATGGAATGGAGTGGAGTAAAAGCAGAAGCCTGGGAAAGTGTATAATGCTGAGGGGCAGGAAGTGTACATGTGTAGCTAGGGCAGACTGGAATGGTGATGGAGGGCTGAAGTTGCCTGAAAAGGAGTTAGAGGGCTAGAGTAGCTTACTAAATACAAGGACCAATCATAAGCTGGGTTAGAATTAGGTCAGAATTGGGTTGGAGGTATGGGATATAACAGAAGATACCATTATCTGAGATCTTGCTGACTAATCCTGTGCTAACCCTTTAGTCAAGAAATACTCTAATAAGACTAATCATAGCCTAGAGTTTGGCTCAATTTGGCATAGAAGTCTCATAATTACATGATAAGCATGTGATTCTTGTATATTCAAACTATTTGTTTATAACAAGAGTGGAGTTAGGAATAATGGAGATTAAATCATACTCTTAGCCATGAGACTAAGGAAATTCCATCTAAATTTCTGTTATAATCACATCTGACTTTCTTTTGGATTAAGATCAGATTCATTGGAGATATAAATTGGAAGATACCATTATCTGAGATACTAGATCCAATCTGGTCATTTTTAACTCAAGGGACTCTGAATATTAACTTAACCATAATCTAGGGTTATTTTTTGTTAGATATAAAAGTCTTACAATCATATGCTTGATTATATGACTCTTGTGCTATGTTTGTAAACTTATCATCTGACATATACTCTTTGCATGAGGGCTTGCTGCTACTGCTAAATGGACTAGATCCATCCTAACTCTAATTTCATCTGAGGGTACTTCTTTTACTGTGCAAGCTTTTGTGGCTAGTGGCTTTAACTAGGCATGATAAAAGGAGAGGATGAGCCTAGTCAAGACTGTAAAGGGATAAATCCCAGCCAGATCTTAAGAGAGAATTCCCAAAAGATCACTTGTAAAAGCCCAAGGCTTAAGCAATGAAGACTGGGGAGCCAGCTCTTTACACTCTTGCTCTTATATATTGGAAAGGACTACTGCTGACTAATACATGAGCTACTAATCAGGGAATGCCCCAAACTCTGGATGAATAGATAAGGTGGGAATGTATGGAGCAGAGATTAAGGAATGCCAGCAAAGGGCAGGCACAGATATGAAGAAATAAAAGAAAAGATTAAGAATGAAAGTACAGGGTCAGAGGTGCTTGCACCATGAGAACAGCAATCTCTGCCACAGATAAAATCCCATTTAAAGATCTGCCACAGATATATCTAGAGATCAGATTCAGATTCAGATCCAATCTAAGATAAGATCCATGGAGATAAGGGAACTGGGCAAATCCAGGGAAGATCCCAGGGAGATCCATGTCAGATAACTGATGGTCACATGACCACTGCTAGGAAAAGGGAATAATAAATACTCTTAATAGAATAGATTACAAACTAGGGTTAAGCTGAAAAAGAGTTTTCTTGTGCACAATCACACAGTGTCACATGACCAGTTCTGGTGCTGAAGTGTCACTTCATAACACCACCATTGTCAGTCCAGAATATTTGGATGGATTTGTCATATGAGTTCTCAACTTCAGATTTCCAGATTTTAAAGGCAGCAAAACATTGCTCTTGTGCTGGAGAAATAAAACCCAAACCCACTGCATGTGGTCATTAGTGAGGGTCAACATATACTGTGATCTGGATACACTATGAATAGGTAAGGGACTCCAGAGATTAGAGTAAATAAGGGCAAGAAAATGGCTTGCTCTATTATAAACTAAAGGTAGGAAAGATATGTGGGTTAGTTTTCCCATTGAAAATTGTTGGCAAACCAGAGGACTGCAGTCCAGTTCAGCCTGTGTGAGGTTTTCACCAGTCATGGGGCCTTTTTCTAGCAGGAAGCACAAGATTGAGTAATTCAAATGTTCAAGGTGGCAATGCCAGCACTCTAGCTATGAGCTAGAAGTGGTGGCCAGGTAGGCAACATTGGGGCAAGATCTAGGTGCATCAAGATAGTAGAGTCTGTCAGCATAGCAGATAGCAGTGAAAATGGTTTTGGTTGACTTTGTGAGTATACAGTGACTTCAAAAACCAGCCCAATGTCTAATTCAAATCCAGTGTGTGAAGTGCACTGCAATCACATGAACAGATAACACTTTGCTTCAGTGAGCAATAATGTAGTATGGATGCTGAGCTATAACATTTCCCTCTAGATCATGTGATATGAATTATGTTCTGCAGAGATATAATCATTACAATATGAGAGTGTCATTGGGCTGGTTTTTGTACATTTCATTTGAAGAGTATTATTAGTACTTGGGAGAGCCTCCTTTTGCCTTGAGTACTGCCTGAGCCCTCCCAGGCATGCTATCAATCAATTTCTAACACTCTGCAGCTGATATTCACTTCCCCTCCACCCAATTCCTATTCCATGACTGTTTTATATCCTTAAGAGGGGTTTCATACACAGCAAGTCTCTTTCACTGGAGATATCCAATGGAGGTTATGTCAGGAGACTCTGCAGGCCATATAGCCATGAAATCCTACCTTGCAGCCACTTTCTGACCTTTTTGCAGGTATGTTTGGATTCATTATTCTACTAAAAGATAGTGTTAGGAGGGTTAAGACCATGATACTGAATGTTTTCTGGCAGTTCATTCTTCAGAATTTGACAGTAAAGATCTCCATTCATCCTACCATCTGTCTTAACAGCATGGCCAATGTTTTTCCAAGTCATATAGCTTCAAACCACCATAGAAACATTCTTTTCTTTTATTAAGGTATTGGAGAGTCTGCTAAGACATTGCATATACATATACTCACAAAGATTGGACTATAGAGGATTGATATGATCTGATGAGATCCAAAATAAGTTGCCTGGGTTCAGATGTGGAAAAAGTCACTTGAGAGGCTTAATGATAGGCTAGCAGAGAATACCATTAAGCATGGTGAAGACTTTATGGTAATTTGGGGCTAAATGTCTTGAAAGAGAATTAATTATGCTGCCAAGACAGATAGTAGGATGAATGGAGATTTTTACTGTCAAATTCTAAAGAATAAACTGCCAGAAAACATTCAGTATCATGGTCTCAACCCTTCTAACACTATTTTTTAGTAGAATAATGAATCCAAACATACCTGCAAAAAGGTCAGAAAGTGGCTGCAAGGTAGGATTTCATGGCTATATGGCCTGCAGAGTCTCCTGACATAACCTCCATTGAATATCTCCAGTGAAAGAGACTTGCTGTGTATGAAACCCCTCTTAAGGATATGAAACAGTTATGGAATAGAAATTGAATGAAGTGGAAGTGAATATCAGCTGCAGAGTGTCAGAAATTAATTGATAGCATGCCTATGAGGGCTCAGGCAGTACTTAAGGCAAAAGGAGGCTTTCCCAAGTACTAATAATACTCTTCAAATGAAATGTACAAAAACTGGCCCAATGACACTCTCATATTGTAAAAGTCATATCTCTGCAGGACATTGTTCATATCACATAATCTAGGGGGAAATGTTGTAGCTCAGAGTCCATACTATAATATTGCTCACTGAAGCAAAGTGTCATCTGTCCATGTGATTGCAGTGCACTTCATGCACTGGATTTGGTTTAGGCATTGGGCTGGTTTTTGAAGTCACTATATCATGTATCAGTTGTCCTTTGTTTTTTAGCTCAAATGAGATGCAGCATTCTATGCCAAAAAGGGTGTAGCAGTTGGCATCATTGAGATATGAGACTGAGATGATTAACATGGAGAATAATAGAACATGGCATGCATTGTGTAGACAAGGTTAGGTTGTATTTCCAGAAGATCTGCTTGCAATAAATTGAGCTTTACCTTGTTCTGAGATAATAGTTTGCCCATTTCCAAAACCACTAATGCTGCCACTGGATGATGTGGAGTATAAGGTAAATAATGCATGATCTGTGAATATGTGAGTCAAAGCATCTGAATCAATAATAGGTGTCAAGGGTACTGTGTGAGCATGAAGCACAGAATCCATGATATTGATGAGAGCCAAGGGAGATTGCATAATATTGTTGGATAATAGATGGGTGTGGGGTACCTCATTGGCTATCAAGTATCTCTCAAGTACAATATTGAATATCTCATCTTTGCTATTATTCTCTTGAGCAGCTTCTGCTTTGTCC
>JBBPKN010001142.1:0-20721 GCA_038089275.1 Pulveroboletus cf. rosaemariae | reverse complement strand
TAGAGATCTGCCACGATCAGATCTGACCCTCTTCTGGATCGAGATCAGATTCATCGGAGATCCGATCGGGAGATGCATCTATCATCTGAGATACTAGATCCAACCATAAGTGTAACCCCAACCATGCCAATAGAATATTAAATAGGATGCTCAACCATAACCTAGGGTTTATCTTGATTTGGCAATGAAGTCCCATGGTCACGTGTTTGTCAGGTGACTGCACAATAGCGTTTGTAACAAAAAGGGAGATGTATCACTTCCTCCACTTCTTCTTGTCTCCTGCCCACTTTCCTGGATCACTAATCTTCTTCAACCTGCCCATCTTGGTAAGTTCTTTGATCAACAGCTTCATCATATCACTAGTATCTGAACTCATATTGGTCCCACTTGAAGTAAGGGTCGATCACTGGGAGAGGTGCTGGGATCTCAAATACAGGGTAGGGGTGTACCTTGGTTGAGGTACTAGGTCTGGTTGCTGCTGCTGGGGTTGGTTCTGGGATAAGATTGACCTGAGCTCTGTTGATTCTGGCTCATTTGATGAGCTTGCATAGGGGTTAAAGTTCAACAGGATTGATTACTGTTTGGAGAACTTGGGATACTGTCTTTAAGCTCCTGGAAGGTCTGAGAGAATGAAGCCTATCTGAAGTTGCTACTTTTCTATCTCTCCCTCTCTTAACAATGAAGTCTTTCTGGGTCTGTTCATCAAATTTGTCAAATCTGGTCTGAAAGGAGAGTCTTCTGAACTCATTATCCTCAAACCCTAGTACTGCCTCAAATATGAAGTCTTTAAGCTGTTCTTTGTGTCCTCAAATGTATGCTTTCTTTATTAAAATGGTTTGAGCCCTTGACTAGGTAATCTTAGTCTTGAGCAAGTGTTATGCATGATCTTGAACATTGTGCAGAGGAGCAATAATCCCTAGTGAAGGGCTGTGATGATGATGTTGATGTGATGAGATGAAAGCAAAAGATGATATATGAGTGAACACTGTACTAGATAATACAAGTGCTCAAGACTGGGGCTTGAGACATGCTAGAGCTACAGTATTTATACAGTAGAGAAAGGTGCACAGACCAAGACCCTGATGGGAATATTCCCATGGACCCTGAGGCACCATCAAAAAGAAGAGAAGCAATTGTGAGAATAGCCAATGGCTGAAAAGAAGTAATGCTTTTAAAATGGAAGAACAACAGAAATAAAGAACAGGTGTAAGACATGAGGCTAACCCTCTGCCCTGGGTCTAGACCAGTCATGTGACCCGTCACATGACCTGATAAGATAAAAGATTAGATAACCATGTGGAATAATAAGATAAAGTCATGTGATTGAAAAGTGAAAAATGCGGACTAAACATTGCCCAGTGATGGAGTGGGGGCAGTGATTGTGAACAAACTTGGCATGGGTGATTGAATCAGCCCATCTGGTGGGGTTGAATCCACAGTAGATGTGGAGATATGTCTTAATCTCCTGGTTAACATGTTTAGTTTCATCATTTGACTAATGGTGATAAGCAGTAAAGAGAAAGAGATTGTACTCAAGAAGTTTTCCAAGCTCCTTGGTGAACATCAAGGTAAATTAAGGGCCATGATTGGAGATGATCTTGTCATATAGCCCATAGCAGAGGTAGACTTTGTGAAAAAAGAGGGTAGTAATGCTTTTAGCAGTAATGGTTTTCTTAGTGGGGCAGAAAATCACCTCCTTTGTAAACCCATGGTTGACCACAACCAATAAGGCATTGAAGTCATTGGAGGAAGGAAGATTGGTGATGAGATTGCACAAGATCTGTTGGAAGGGATGGGTGGTGGAGGAGTAGATAGGAGAGAGAGCAGGAATGGAGAAATGAGTATTTGCCTTGTTTTGTTGGCAGATGGGGCAACCAGCAACATAATTACAGACAAAAGTTGTGAGGCTGGGCCACCAGAACTCAGTGGAGATAAGCTGACAGGTTTTAAGATAGCTGGGGTGGCTGGCAGAGGGGTGATTGTGACAACATTGAAGGATTTCCCTGCAGAGGTTAATAGAAGATGGGATAAAGACATGGTTATTATAAGTAAGGAGTCTGTCAGTTTTCTTCCAATCAGAGATGCAGGAGCAGAGGAACTTTTCATTAGCAGAGGCATCCTGTTTTTGGAGAATGAAAAGGTGGATGGGGTTGCCCTGTTAGTGTTTCTTAATGTGGGCAGAAAGGTTAGCATCAATGAGATTAATGAAAATTTCTGGGGAAAGAAGAGTAACTTCCTGATTATCCTGGGAAGTGTTAGGGCAAAGGTCAGAATGATAAGAAAGTGCATTGGGGCCAGTAAGAGAGGTACTAGCAACATGGGAAAGTTGCAGGTTGAAGTCAGCAATATTAAGAAGCCATTGTGCTTGTCAATAATTGAGCTTCTGCAGTAATTTAAAGTAGGTCAGGTTTTTATGTTCAGTAAAAACCAGAACAGAAAAGGAGGAGCTGAGGAGATATTGTCTCCAGGCTTTCAAAGCATGAATGACTGCAAGGAGTTCACAATCATAGATATGTAATTTCACTCAGCAGCAGAAAATATGTGGAAGAGGTAAAAACAGGGATGCCAGTTCCCATTCTCATCAGTTTGAAGAAGAATGCCATCTGAGACATAAGCAGAGGCATCAGTGGTAATGGTGAAAGGGCAAGAAAGATCCAGCATTTGCAAGACTGGCTGGGAGAGGAAGATAGTCTTGAGAGAATCAAAGGCTTTCTGAGTGGCAAAGAATCATGACCAGGCAGCTGCCTTCTTGGTCAGGTCAAGGAGAGAATGGATAATGGTTGAGTAGTTCAGAATGAATTGCCTGTAGAAGTTAGCAAAGCCAAGGAAAGAGTGAACATTCTTGACTTTGAAGGGAGTAGGCCACTGGAAAATGTTAGTAAGTTTAACAGAGTCCATGGCAAGTTCACCAGGATGAACAATTATCCCTAGGTATTTGACCTGGGATGCAGCAAAGGTGCATTACTCCAGTTTGAGGTGGAGATTAAGGTCCACCATCTGTTAAAGAATGCAGAAGGTACATTTCTGGTGGATGTTAGCATCAGGAGAGGAGATAAGAAGGTCATTCATATATATGATGAGCCATTCTTCAGCAGTTATATCATGGAACAAGTTATTCATGAATTGCTGGAAAGTAGTGGGTAAGTTATTTAGATCAAAGAATATTACTGTGGGTTTGAAAAGCCTCTTGTGGGTAATAAAGAAGGCTTTCCATTGGTGTTTATCTTGAATATGAACATTGTTATAGCCCCATCTGATGTCAAACTTAGTAAAAAGCTAAGCATCATGGAGCTTATTGATGAGGTCAGAGATGAGAGGAAGGGAATAGGCATTACAAATGGTATATTCATTAAAATATCTATAATCCTGGCAGGAGTGGAGTTTGCCATCCTTCTTTTTGATGAAAAAGAAAAACAATGCTTGCAGGGAGTTAGAGGGACAGATCTTTCCAGCCCAAAGGTTCTCTTCAAGAAAGTCTTCTGTGATCTGTCACTCAGAAGGGAATAAAGGGTAAACCTTACCTATCTTAGGGACAAACATGTTCTTCAGATTGATCTCATGATCATAGGGGCAAGAGAGCAGAAGATAATCAAGGGTTTTTGGGGTATCAGAGAATATCAAAGTAAACTGGGAGTATTTAGGGGAAAGAGTTGTCTTGGGTTTGGCCTTTTTGGCCTCAATTGCTAGTTCAGTAGAGATGGTGAGTCTAGCAATGGTGATCTCAGGGAGATAAGAGGTGCAGCAATCTAAGATCCTGCTGGAGTGGCAATCATAGAGTGAGTCCTTGATGGATTGCTCTGGGGTAATATAGTCCAGGTAGTGGACTAGTAGTTCATTGTAAGGAATGATAATTGTTACAAAGTGACACTCCAGCACTAGAACCAGTCACATGACATCACATGATCATGCACAAGACACCCCATTTTAAGCTTAACCCTAGTCTGTGATCTGTTTTCTTTAAGAGTATTTATTATTCCTTTCCTTTAGCAGTGGTCATGTGACCATAAGTCACCTGACATGGATCTTCCCAGGATCTTCCCTGGAACTGCCCTCCATCTTATCTCCATGAATCTCATCTGATCTAGATCTGGATTTGAATCTGGACCCTAGATGCATTTATGGCAGATCTACAGATTGGATCTCATCTGTGGCAGAGATCTCCATCCTCATGGTGCAAGCACCTCTGACCCTGCATTCATTTCCTAGATACTTCTCTTCCATTCTCCCACATCCACATGGTATCCTGCCATACTCATTAATATCTGCCCCATGCTTTATCCTCATGTTTCTTATCTATTAACCCAGAGTTTAGGGCATCCCTTGATTAGGTAGTTCCTGTACTTAGTCAGCATGGTCTGTGCACCAGTCCTTGGAATATATATAGGCAAGGGTAGGCAAGCTGGAATTCCTCAGTCTTGCTCACTTGAGTCTGGTTTAGTCTTTTCTGGCTATACTCCACTCTCTATAAGTGATCCAATAGTTTCCTATTGGCTTAGGGACTGGCTTAGGCTCTTACTCTATTCTCATCATGCCTAGTTCCTGGCCACTAGCACAAAAGCCAGATAGCAAGATAGTAGGCACTCTCCAAGGGTTAAGGTTAGGAAGGTCAATGCATTAGTAGTTGCATTTCACTTGTTAAGTACCTTTTCCTTATTATTGTTGCTATCTTATTGTAACTAGTTGTATGGTCTTGTGTATTGTAGATATAATTGAACATCCAAGTGGGTCAAATCTTCTTTAGACTTGACCACTTGTAGAACAGCCTTTCTTGACTTCTTGTGGTGGGATCTTATTTCTAGCATTCTAAGTTACTCTTTCCACTCTTGCCTGGCCTGATTTAGAGGTTAGTATATTGTTCTATTCTTGTCTTTCTTCTTACTGCTCTTATTATCTAGTCAAGACCATAATAATTACCTTCTTTCAGTTCTCTATAGTTTAATTCTTATAAGCATAAGCAAAGTTCAAGTAAGTCTAGTAATATCTAGTAGAGAAAAAAGAATATTTGGACTTGACCATAGCCTTTATACCAGCCTTCTTCAAGTGAAAATAAATTATATTGGCAGAGATGGGCTAATTAATGATATTGATAAGGGCTTTGGTTACTTAAACAGTGTTTTTGACTTTTTAGAGGTAATAAAATTGTTATAATCTTCAAAAACTTTAGCTAACCCTTGGCCAACTCCTTTTAGGGGCTATTCTAAAAGCCTCTGTTATGGTTCTAGACTAAACCAAGAGAGAACAACCTTGGAGGGTGCCCATACTGAAGGAAACAAAGAAATGGCAGCCTAGAAAGCACTAGGAAACAGAAACCAAGGTAATAAGTGCTCTAGACTGGTTTTCCAGTCTATGCCCTTGCCCTTCCTTATATATTGCTATCTACTGTGCATGGACCAGGTCATGAGGAGTACATGAGATAGCTAGTATACAGAGAACAAAGCTAAATAAGGGAATAGGGCAAAAAGAAACTACATAGAAATCAATGGTAGATAAGGAGTAAAAAGTTAAAAAAAAGCAAGGCAGCAATAAGGTATGACATTAGAGGGCTAGGCCATGACATCATAAAAGGCTATGCTACAATGAGATAAAAGGCTAGACCAGACTAGATCAGAATATATGGCAGATAAGATAGAAGAAGATAAGATAAGATAAGATGAAAGAAGCAAAAGAGGCAAAAGAGATCTAAATAGGAAAGAGGACTTAGATTAGGGTAAAAATGAAAAATAACCCTTAGCTAAGTAGTGCCAGTACATAACAGCCTCTACTTCAGATTTGATTTCTTTTATTAAATATCTTTCCTTTTATTCTTTTCTTTCCTATTATTGTTGTTTACTTTACTGTAGTTACTTGTATTGGCTTGTGTACCATAGATTTAATAGGGTATTTAGGTAACTTAAGTCTTCTTTAGACTTGAGCACTTATAAGAATAGCCTCTTTTGACTTTGGTAGTTGACTTTTTTAGTCTTAAGAACTTCTAAGTTATTATTTTCTCTTGCCTGCCCATTTTAGATATTAGTGCAGTGTTCTGCTCTTGTTTTCCTTCTCATTGCTCTCATTGTCAAGTCAAGACTGTAATGAAAATATTGAAAATATTAAATATTAATTGAAAAAAGTTTGAAAAAATAACTTTTAATAGCTTTGGAAAAAATAGAACACTTTTTGGAGTGATATTTGAATATAGCAGAAGAGCTAACATCACTTTTCTTGGCAATGGCTTTACCAGAATGGCCAGCATCAAGCAATAAAAGATTAATACATTATTAAGTGAAAAAAAGAAATCTGATTATGGTAATTAATACAGAATCTCTTTTATTAAATCAACAACTCTAGGGGAACACTGAAAGACCTTGGAGGGCACATTTCTACCTGCTCAATGCTGACTAGGTGGAGCTGACCTGGCAAAAAAGAAATAAAGTCAAGAAGTATTACACTAAGAAAAATCCAAAATAGATTTTAAGTGTGCTAGACTGGAATTTTCCATCTTATACCTGAATCCTTTTCTAGTCTGCTATGTAAGCACTACCTGCAATATTCTAAACTGTCCTAAATTGTATAAGAAATAGTAGTTTCCAAAGAAAGATAATTATAGCAGTATTTAATAATACTTAGAATAAGTCTAAAGTTTAGAGTATTACTAAAAAAGAGGTATAGTACTGACATCTGTACTCTGTATTCCATGTTTGGAATCATTTCTGTGACCAGATGGGCTAGAGGGATAGGTTATCATCTAGTTGAAGTGAAAGATAGCAAGAAAATAAATGAGAAATAAACTAATGCATTATAACACTGATGATTGAAAATTATGGAGTGTGGGAACTTTTTATACTCAGACATACAACTAATATGTATATCTGTATTTGTACTAATCAAAAATGGCTGGTATTCTATGATTTGGGTGAGATTTTGATCATTAGTTCAAAAGCTTAAAAACTCTTTTTATAATGTTGCTGTTTCAATTTGACTATATCTCTACAGGCTTTGATCCACACCATGTGATGCAGGGAGCATTATTGTAGCCAAGAGTATGTACTATTTATAACTCCACCAAAGCTAAGCTTGATTCCCATGCCATATATGTTACAAACATAACATTTGCTAGCAGAAGAGTCACATGACAAGCACATGACCATGAGATATTCTTGCCAAAACAAGACAAACCCTAGGATATGGTTGAGTTGTTACTTCAGAGTATTCCCCTGGGGTTTAGGCACAGCTTATAGGGTTGGTTCTAGTATCTCAGATAACAGGTACATCTTCCAATCTTATCTCTAATGAATCTGGATCTCAATCTAGATGAGAGTCTGATCTAATCATGGCAAATCTCTAGATGGAATCTCCTCAGCCTCATGGTAGAGGGTATGATTTAATCTCTGCTTACCCTAGACCCTTACCTTCCATTCCACACTGCCTCTTCATTCTACATATCTTATCCACATGGTCCATTGGTCATAATCTCAGTAAGCATGCCCTATGCCCTGTTTCCTTATTTAGTATTGTGCTGGAGAGACTAGGTGGTCTGTGCACCATTGGCTATAGTATAAATAGCAGAGTAGTTCCTTGGTTTTGGCTCCCCAGCCTTAATTACTTTGTTATCCTCATACCAAAACAGTACCTCTTTCAATATAGTCTCTTTCCTCCTAACTTGTGATATGGCTCCTCAGGCCTTGCTACCCTAAGCCCATATATTGTTCACACTCTATTTAATCTGAATTTAACAATGAAACTAATGCACCTCATCAAGGCAGACCATTTAAGGTTAGGACAGGTCATTCAGAGATCAACACCATAACAATATGGTAGTATGTTTCATTTACTGCCATTTAAGTCAATATGAAAAAGGTTTCTGAAGTCACTATATCTGCCATTGGTTTCTATTTAGTTTCTCTTTGCCCTATTTTCTTATTTAGCATTACCTTTGTACACCAGCTACCTCATGTATATCTCATGGCCTGGTTCATGCACACTTTGTAGCAATATAGAAAGAGTAGGGGTATAATCTGGTTTTCCAGTCTAAAGCACTTGTTTTCTTGTTCTCTTATGCTTTCCTAGGCTGCCATTCCTTTATCTCCATTGTGGGCACTCTCCAAGGTTGTTTTCTTATATTTGGTCTGGATTCATAATATAGTAAATATCAAGCTACTAAGAATATAAATCAGATAATAGTATAAAGTGCATGCTTTACACTTATGTAGTGATTACCATAAATGGAAGTCTAATGCATGCTGGTCAAGTTTATAACAAGGATATTAGTTGAAAAGTGTTAGAAATTAATTGAGAGCATGCCTAGAAGGATCCAGGCAGTACTTAAGGCAAAGAGAGGCTATACAAAATACTAATAATATCTCTCAAATCAAAAGTACAAAAATTAGCCCAATAAGATATTCATTTTGTATTGGTCATATCTTGGCAGCATCTGAATGAAATCATGTGATATATAGAGCAAAGTTGTAGCCAAGGATTTCTACTACAATTCATTCCACCAAAGCAAAGTGTAATTAGTTCATGTGATTGCAGTATGCTTTATGCACCAAATTGGAGCTAAATATTGGGCTGGTTTTTAAAGTCACTGTACACTTTCCCAATGATATGTCTAAAGTGGACAGTAATTACTTGTTATTTTCATTACATCTTAAACAAACTTGTACTAGCATAGGCTATTAGGCCTTCTTATTTACATATCCATATCTCCACAGATTCTTCCTCCTTGGATCCCCCATGCACATGTGCTGTGTTGCTCTATGTAAAGTGCAAGTCAAAGGAAATGAGAGTATTCAAATTTCCAGTGCCAAGTGATATTATACCCAGATCAAAATCTAGTCCAAGGCCCATGACTATCTGATCATGAGGTCCTATTGACAGGGACCAAGTGTAACATTTAGTTACATTGTACCAGCATTTCTAGATTCAACTGTGACAGGAGATGGGAATTCCTAGAGTCGTTCCCACGTGTAACGGCGAGCGATAGGAGAAGGGCGGTACTTCTAATCTGGGCGGATCACGGTCCTGTACATCAGACAGCTATGATAAGATCGGCTCCATCCGGCAAGAGGTTGAGGAGATAAATCGGTGCACTAGAGGGACCCGCACACAAGCGTACTCACCCCGTGCATGGGAGACCGGCTGGTGCTATCCAAATAAGGGTATGTTTTTATTACAGAAATTGGGGAAAACGTTTTTCGGGTGCTGACTGCTGAGGTAATCTGACGTTTTATAATACTGGCGTGACATCGCTAAAAGGATTTCGTACTCCAACTCGTTCGTCGCCGTCCTCCAGCGACGGGAAACCAACTCAAAATGCGTTCTCCAATCGCGCTCGGTCCGTCCTCGCCAGCACCGTCCATTTTCAAGAAGAAAGGCTCGCCCGGACAGCTAACGTCCATGTCAACTGCCGCTTCTTACCTTTCAGCCGTCCATGAAGCAGACTCTCGCGCTCGCGGACACAACATCTCCCCAGCATCTACTCCCGCACTGTCTACTTCATCCTCTATAACAAGTTCCTCTGAGGATACTGTCCTTCACGAATCTGATGATAACAGCACCGGCCTCGCGTATCCTCGCACTCCTCCTACCTCTGAGCAGGTCTTCAGCAGTGTTCACACGGAATTCGGCCATTGCGCTGACGAGAATTATCGGTGCGTTTCGCAACACAACGCTGACAAACCGGTCACCGAACACAAGACAGAAGAGCCCCCGTACTACATTCTGATCACCACATACATCAGCTACCTCTTACTCATTGTTTTTGGTCACGTTCGTGACTTCATGGGAAAACGCTTTGCAAAGCAATATTACACGCATTTGATGCCTTACGACGTACGTGCACTTTGTTGCCATATATTCTCGTCCTTCTGACATGAATTTACTAGGGTTATGCGCCTCTGAACTCGGATTTTGATTCGTTCTACACTCGTCGGCTGAAGCGTCGCATGGACGATTGCTTTTCCTATCCCGTCACCGGCGTTGCTGGGCGCACCATTCTTGTCTATGACCGATACTCGAAGGACTGCAATTACACCCAGGTATACCCTGGCACGAAAACGCGCGCTCTCAATATTTCTTCTTATAATTATCTTGGATTCGCACAAGCACGGGGCGGTTGCGCTGACGCAGTGGAGGAGTCAATCAAACGATACGGCGTTGCAGCGTGTGGTTCCCGCTTGGAGGGTGGTTCGAATGAACTGCATCTCATGGCTGAGGCCCTTGTTGCCCGTTTCGTCGGCATGGAGGACGCATTAATTAGTTCAATGGGATTCGCAACAAACTCCACGTTCATTCCTGCATTAGTAGGCAAGGGATCCTTGGTAATTTCCGACGAGTTCAACCATGCGTCTATCCGCTTTGGGGTCAGAACCAGTGGTGCACAGGTCCGGATGTTCAAGCATAACGACATGCAAAATTTGGAATCATTGCTTCGGGAAGTGATCAGTCAAGGCCAACCCAAGACTCACCGCCCGTGGAGAAAGATCCTGGTCATTGTCGAGGGCCTTTATAGTATGGAGGGGAGCTTGGTAAACCTGCCTCGGATTCTGGAACTCAAGAAGAGGTACAAGGTAATGTTTCTGAGCACTAGGTGTATATTGGCTAATAAGCTTGCTAGTTCTACTTGTTTGTTGATGAAGCCCACTCGATTGGTGCCCTCGGCCCTCATGGTCGTGGTGTCTGCGACTACTTTAATATCCCCCCTCGGTCTGTTGATATTCTCATGGGGACGTTTACGAAATCATTTGGTGCAGCAGGAGGATACATTGCTGGTCCCAAACATCTTATTGACGCTCTTCGTGTCCGTGGGCATTCCGGCATGTACGCGGAGGCAATATCACCACCAGTCCTCACCCAGATCGTTTCCAGCACGGCGAGTATCATGGGTGTCGCATTGCCTTCCATCTCTCCGAAAGCAACGTTGACGTTATCGCCATCAAGTTCTGTTTCCACATTACGGTCTGCAGAAGATGATCACTTGGGGATGGCACCCGCTGTAGCAATCCCTTCATGGATATGCTTGCCTCCTGCCCTCGCCGACGGTTCAGAGGCTCGTATGCGCATCCGTCGCTTGGCTTTTAATTCGCGTTATCTTCACGCGGGCCTCAAGAAGCTCGGTTTTATCACTTATGGCCATCCGTTTTCTCCAATTGTTCCTCTTCTAATCTACAACCCAGGCAAGATGGCCACATTTGCACGAATGATGCGTGCTCGGCAAACACCGATTGTCGTCGTCGTCGTCGCATACCCCGCTACTCCTCTCGTTACCTCTCGAGTGAGGTTCTGTGTCAGCGCGGCACACACAAAGGACGATATTGATGTGGTCCTTCAGGCGTGTGACGAGCTGGGTGATGTCCTTGACCTCAAGCATGGGCAAGGCGAGAGATGGCCATTGGAGCAAATTGTGAAGCAGAGTGTAGAGCTTGTCAACTCTATTTAATCCACCTCAGCCTTTTTCCACTTCCTCGTTTGAACCATGGCGAAGTTCGACTCACTGAGTCGACTGCTACATTTTCTGGAAAGCGCTTTTGGATACGTAACTTTACAGCATTTCGCAACTGACCCCCTTTTTAAACATTTCTACTGCACATAATTTACCTGTCTTACCAGATGCATTACAGAAGACATTCAGGCTTGAACAAAGACTAGCAACTTGGTGGTGTCCATTGCAGTATTAGCCAATAGCTGCCGATTGAATAGGGTTACCTGTAACAGACATGATTCAGAAGTTCAAGAGCTCAGTTTCCCGCACGCCCCCATAAATGGCGTGTACCTCGAGGATCAGTGTGATGCATTTTGCACGTTCTCACTACTGTCAAAACAACATCAGCATACCTACAACAATCGACGAATACGCGTCACTACGTGTCATACGAGTTGTAATAATGCTAGGTAAGCACAGGCACCCAAGTTTTCTTCAGTGACTATCATGCCGAGCCTTCCACAGGTTTTATATAATCCATTTTACAGAGTTGACGACCCAGCGGCCGTCTGAGAATGAGCAGCCAAGTATGGGGATATCTGCGATGTGTGAGCATCCGACGTGCAAATCAACGAAGAGACCCTTCAGTAAGGATGCAACACCTTAAGCTTTGTGTTCGTTCATGGCGGTGAACGTCAATCTCATACAGGAGGCTCCGCAGACATCAAGAACCCAACGAATGCACTACAGTTGAGACGAACGCGGCCTCCCAACGACATTTGTTGTAAGCCTCAATTTACTGCCCACTATCATAAAATGGTTAGTCTAGTCTCGTGAACAGGCACATGGCGCTCGCCGTTATCGACCACAGAATACCCTAAAGCGAAAAAGGTGTGACACCCTAATGCACGATGAGACAACAGGTACCTTGCCCGACCCGACGCTTCCAAGGAAAACCCGACACACGTCGAAATTGGTGACACCTCTGTATTTCACCCGAGTTTAGCTATCGAGTTTGCGCTATGATAGTGAGAAATTTACCATGACTCCATAGAACATACGAGCGGTATCGGATGGCACTTCATGGTGCATCTTGAAGTCTATTGAAATTCGCAAGTCTGACTGCACTACCTATGATGGGACACACGATTCGCGGTGGTCCTCGGCTAATATGAACGCTGCCCCCCTCACGGACGGGCGCAATCCAGTAGATGGTACGAATACACCCTGAGTTCATCGCAAACGTTATCTCACACTAGTTCTCACCATGACGGCACAGTGGCTGCAATGCTGCAGGATGCACGTAGCTATCAAGTAACCTTGCGCTACGTGGCTTATTTCCACGACGGACGGATTGCGCAACCACGAGGCCCAATGACAAACATCGAGAATCCCACTCATAAATTGTTTTCATTCCGAGTCGCTCTCGGGTTGGTTTTTCATGCGGCTGATTACAAATGTCTCTCACAAAGAATCGCCTGCTTCATGCTTGAACTGTGAAATCTTGAAACGACTGCTATCTATGTGCCGAAGTCCTCGCCCAGCAAAGCACCAATCCGATTGCGACAACAACCGTCTACCCCGTTGGGCCACGTGGATACGGGTTCGCAGGTAACCGTTCACCTTATCGGAAGGTACATTTTACAGGAATAGGCCTGCGAGTACAGCCAACTCGAGTTTACTTGCAAAGCCGGAGTTCTCCGAACGCTATGAGTAGAGACCTCTTGCCTCATAGGGTAACTGGCACACCAACCGATGTAGCTGCCCAGTATCTGCATTCGTATTCGGCGAATGGATGCCGCAATTTCCGTTCTGATCTCTCCGTCAAATGACACCCCTACAATCTATTAAGGAACGGAGTTGGTGTGCGGTATGAGCCCGCCCTTATTGTTAGGAGCTAATAGTAAAGTTTGGGAGTTACTCCCAGGAGGCCGCACCCACGAGCATTGAGTTACGCAACCAAGCGAACATTCAGAAACCGACTTTCTCATAACACATCGGGAAGTAGAAAAATGGTTACAGACGATCAAAAACACGTCCTGACCAACATAGCCGAGACTGCTGGTTTACTGATGCAATGTGTAATGTGTAACGAAATCCCTTGTTCCGGATTGAGCAGCTCTTAAATGCCTTTAAATGTCGTAGGCTACGCCAAGGTGACGCAGAAGAAGATCTCTCTGGCTCCGTGTGCTGGATGCGGGGGATGGGGAATGTGAAGCGTGAGACAAGGTCACACGACTCACCGATGGGGGTGGGGTCGATGCAAGAGCCATCACGCCGGCAAAGCAGGCCTTCCATTGTTGCAATGTTCGACAACCAGGCTCACCCCGACAACGGTCGTGACGGGTGGCTCCTTACTAGAATCACGCTACGCTGACTACTTCGGGGTCGACCCTGATGTACTGTCGGCACTCCGAACCCGCCTGCGAAACATGAAAGCTTGGGAAACCATCAATCACCGAGGACCTCCGGGCAGAGCTATGTATCCTCCCATCCTGGAATTTCGTTTGACAGAAATGCCGTGCTAGCGCGTATAGACACTGCTCCGCGGACGACTGGCCTTGGACTAACGATCAACCCTGGTACTCCCTAGGCATCTACCTGGCAGCGCTCGTATAGCGACGTCTCTTCTTCATATAGCAAAGCCGCTTCGTACTCTCCACGGACAGGATATCAGGTACCGCATTTGCCACCAAACTAGATCACAGGTCACGACAGCCCTTGATTGATACGTGTCTCGCGTCAAAGAAGCGCAGTCATCTCACGAAAGGCTTCTTGATCAGCTAAAGTTGTTACCTGCCGCAGAGAGGGCGGCTGAGAAGGTCGTACGAGATTCTTCTGTTCGTTGCGAGGCGCCGGAGTTAGAGACTCTGACAGACGCGTGGTTTAAAGATGACATAGCCTTTCAACCGAATGCAAGGACAGGGTTCAAGGAGTCATGGGACCGGGTTGAAGAGCGAGCTGAAAACAGAGAGCACAGGAGAATGGGCGGGAGAATCAGTTGGCCCGCAAGGAAGACGCGATATAGACCACGACGCGGGAGAACCCGTCTTGGCATGTGTGGATACCGCGTGCGTTCGCGTACCACTCATTCATGTCATGCAGACCCGCGGTCACTCCTGACCTTTTCGGCAGGCTGGTAGACCACGGGACACAAGCGCATTCCCGCTGCGACCTCTGAAACAAGCTCGGTACGAGTGCTATGGCCAGTGTTATCTTCGCTCTCCGGTCTTGACCCACGCAAAGCTTGAGGTGTAGGGGTGCCTTTGATTTGCTCCTTGGATCGACGAGACTGGCACATGAGCATCGTTGATTGTTTGTCATGAGCCGGTCAGTCTATTACTAACAGAGACTGGTGTTGCAGATTCACTTTTAACCACCTTGGGTAGTCGGTTCAATGATATGCGAAACGGTACGGACTTGCATGTCAAGAGTACCTGAACCACGATCTCGGCTAGAAACCCCCAAGCAGGACATCAAGGTAGAGGTGACGGGCTTATATATCGAGCCCCTTCTGGATCCCTGGATTGCCATGAGCTGACTCTCGGATGCGTTCGAGCGCAGCACCAGTTGGACCGGTTCGGCGACTGCTATCCGCTCGAGGAGTTAGTCCTAGGGGGCATGTTGAGCATGGAATTCGACTGAGCTACCCCATCGCTCGAACAACACGAGCTAGTACACGTGAGCAATAAGACCATGGTCAGGAGTATCTCGGCCCGATGAGCTCCGAGCGGACATCTTTGGCAGGGGAGACGCACACCCGACCCGTCCCTGCGCGCCGTCACGCCCACAAGCCATAGGTTGCTTGCATGCCGTCGTGCAGTGATTTAAGAGATATGACGCGAGTGGGCAACGTCGTTTCCATGGATATATTGTTCCTGTCGTCGATGTCATCCACGGCTGCAATCAAACGTCTCTCTCAAATCCCATATATCATACAGGAAGACGACAAAAAAAGACATAATAATCAACGAACGGTGTAGTGCACATCGAGCGACACGACAACGCAAATATCTGCGTCCGCCAAGTCACTCCATATGAACACATGAACAAAGGCAAAACTAAAAAAGGATGCGTGTCGTCTGAAAAGAGACCCAAGCAATAACAATAAACATGACAAAACGAGACTCGAAAAAAAAAGCCAAGACATGCAACGCCTTGTTATCATTGCCGCGGAAACTGCATCGAACCAAATCCAGGATACGCACCATACTGTGCAGTCAACGAACCCGGCGGTCGCATCGGCTGAGGCTGCGCATACGCACCCCCACCCACACTCGCACCCGTCCGGATGGTTGGACGAGGTTGAGGCGACCGGCCACCAGGACCCACGCTCACGGTCGGTACGCCACGTGCATGAAAGATGCTAGAGGTGTTCTAAACGAGAGGCACATGAGAACCACCGCTCCACAGACACGCCAATAATAGAACGTATGGAGGGGTACACGCACCACACTGATCGGGGACCGGCCGGATACCCGACTTGATAACGAGGAAGAGGATGAAGACCGACTCGGCACATCTCCGACAGAGAGATAGCTTGGCGGATCAGGATAAAATGGAGCTGTCCCCGTCCCTGTTCTCGCTCCCACAGGACTGGGTCGGTTCACTACACTCGCCGTCAGCCCATCTTGCACGGTCGTCATGGCCATATAGTCTGGCACACGTTGCGATCCTGTACGTCCAGATCCGCCTGGGCTCGTAGATGGTGGATCCGAAGGCTTGAGGGAGTTGCGACACGGATCACGCTCCCTCGAAACGGCATACGTCGTTGGTGCACCGGAAGTAGACCTAGATTGACCACTAGACCGGTGATCGCATTCACATTCCCGACAGCACCCACGGGATCGCGTCGGACAGTTACACGCGCCGCTCGGGCAGTTACACCGGCCATGACAACGTGCATCCGCCGAAGATGGATGCTGGGACGAACGAGCGTGATTTGATTGGGGATTCGAATTCGAATTGGCGTTGTGGTTCGAATTTGGCGTCGGAGAGGGGAATGCAGTAATCGGCTCCATCGACAACTCATATGGGCTAAAACCGGTTGGCATTCCCACCGCATTGGCCACGCTTGCTGTGGGCGATGCAGATATCTGTTTCAGCCATTCTTCAAATTCTTGTGTTTGCATGTCCGAGGTGCAGTCGCTGTTCGGCGGGGCAGAACTTGGTGGCAACGACAGAATGGTGCAGTCCAAGCAAAATGAGCATGATGCAGGGTTCGTGCATGACGCATATGCACCACCCGGCGCAATAGGTGCACTGTTGTGGTGGCTGCATCCCGGACACTGACAGGAGTCGCCACAGGTGCATGCAGCGGGAAAGACAGCCGATGTAGCCTGCCAAGCATCGATCCCAGATTGTGTGCCTAGAACTACACTCTGCTGGGCAGGTAGATGATGGCGCACAGGGGATGCATGAGTATCTCCTGTTTGTGGAGTAGGCTTGGTCTCGTAGTGATCTGGTGTATGGACGTGCTCATAGGCCCGGCCATATGGACTGAAATGCATACTGTCATGTCCATGGTAGCGGCCGCCGTGGCTATGTGGGACACTAGCAGAGGGGTCATGAAGTGGACCATCGTTTCGAGGAGGGCGAGGGAGGACGGGACGAAGTTCAGCGATACGAGCAAGGACATGGGAAGAAAGGGGCGGGGGAGGATCAATGGCGGCATGAGATGATTCGACATGGTGATGATGAGGGTGAGGGTAATGATGTTTCTCCGCTCTGACGACATCTTGATGGTGAAGAGAAGTGCGACGCCGGCCAGAAGGTTTGCGAGGCACAATACATTCGCACTGTTCACCCTTGTTACATCTACAGCCGCTAGGAGACGTTTCACCTTGTGAAAAGTCAATACTGTAGATGGGGGTGGCTAAGGGATGGCGTGTCAAGCCTACCGCTATGGTCAGAATCAGCTGATCCGTCAGATACTGTGGGCAGTACAGCGACCGCTTCCAGGTCTTCGGGGAGACCGTTTGGAAACGCAGCAATAGCCGGCAGCTTGGTTGCCCCTGAAAGTGAGGCCCACGAATGAAATGAAGGGGGAGAAAAGAGTGAGGTAGACGGACAATGCCAAGGGACACACGAACGCCGACCTTTTCTAGAGTGGGACGGGTCAGGGATTGGGTTGGAGGGTGGTTCTTGGACGCCACATAGACATTTCACGTGCACTTGTTTTGTTTTACGAAGTTCTCTGCAGTGCTCGCACTGCGTGACTGGGCGGCCCTTTTTCTTAATTTCGAACAAGGGACGATCGGTGTGTTTACAGGCCGAGGACCGATGTCCCTTTATGCACGTTTCGCTGCGGCGACCGATTTAATGAGATGTGGAGGGAAAGCGCTAGATGCGATGACCTACCACGCATACTTCTTATCGCTGACGAGAACCTATGGGAGACGGATGGGGGTAGGTGTGATGAGCGGGACAAAGGACGACGAGGACGGACCATTGTGAGAGCTTGTTGCGGGAGGGATGAGTGCTGGGAGAGGCACGCTGGGAGAGTGGTGGGCAAAAATGCCCGCAGCGCTGTGAGTACGAGCTATGACCTAGAGACCATGGAGACTGCAGCTGAGGGGTATTTAAACACCATGCAAGAGACGAAGAAATAGAAATACGGTGTTGACTCTCGTTGACACGACGGGACGAGTTGCTTTAATCGCTTGGATGACGGGTTCCCAGCCACAGTAACCAAACAGATGCAAATACAATCCAGAACGTGACATGTGTGACCATGTTTGTGACAGCGGGGTGGCGGAGTGTGACGGTGCGTGATTTCTGCCAAAGGTTCGCCTGAGCGGGTTCCCTGCCTTGGCGAGTTCGAGCACTTTGTCTGCATATGGCCCACCTTCGTCGTCTTCCCTTCTCGTCCCAGCGCCCGTCTGTGCGATAAATAAATGGTGGTACAGCGAGAAAGCACCCGATTCTCTTCCCCCTCTTGCCTGGCCCGGGCAAAAATGAAACGCACGAGACGTATCTTGCACTCTATTTCCCTGCACAGAAGATCCACAGCCTGCCTTGCCTCGCGATCCTCCCCTCTTTCCGACGCAACGCTGCAGCCTGCCCGTGCGTGACAACCTGTCGAAGGCTATACCGCCACTGGACGATGTTCCATATGCGTAGGAGCATATATCCGTCTGATCTATACTCGGACCCGTGCGAACACGCAGCCACAGCGCCAGCACACCAGAGCCACCTGCAACCAGCCCACTGCGAAAGTTACTGCAGTCTATTTAAATACATACTGTTTCTCCTACCACGAGCAAATTCTCCAGTCTTCGTTCAAATATCCCCTACAAGACTTGGTCAAAGCGAGCAGCGACAGTGCGTCTGAGAAGAGGAAAACCGCCCACATGGGTGCTGGCCAAACTTTTGCCCCTGTGTGGACAGTGGCGCTTCCTCTTCCGGTCCATTTCATGGCGCAGCCTCCGCTTCGGCCACGCGCTGTTGTCTGCGAGCTTTCTTGGCCGCATTCGCTGCGGCCGCCTTCGCCTTTTTGGCTTCTGCACGTGCTTGTTTGTCCTCGTCCTCTTTCTTTTTCGCCTCCTCCGCCTTTCGTTTTTCCTCCTCCACCTTGGCCTTGGCCTCTGATGCAACGTTTCCCCCCTTGTTCTTCCTTTTCGCTTCCCTTGCCTCTTTCTCCTCCTGTTTGATCCTCTTGATGCGAGGATCCAAACTTAGCGTGAGATCGACGAGGCTGCGCAGTCGGGCGGTATCCTCCTTCTTTCGCCGGGCCCGCTCGGACTTGTTCTTCTTCTCTGTGTACCGCTTATCATCCCGGCTGTATCCCATCTGTCAACCGCCGCCTATCACATGCGGAAAGAGAATGAAAGGAGTGAAAGGAACCACAACCAACCTGTCGCTTCCCTCGTTCACCTCCTTGTCCAGGTATTCAAACGATCGCCAACTATCAAAGTTGTACCAAAAATCGTAAAACGCCTCCACCTTGTCTTTGGAGTCATCAAATGACCCCAACAGTGGTACCGGCGTTTTCTTGCTAAACCTTGCTTCCATCTCGTACACTGGCGCCCACGTCTCAAAAAAGGCATCGACGTCGTTAGCCTTTTTCCCCTTGAAGTCCGCTGCGGTCGGCACGTCTTCTTCGAGTGCAAGATAATAGGGATCGACAGAATCAAATTGTCGACGTCGTTCAGGATGCGTGAGCACGTCGTGTGCTTTTTGAATACATTTGAAAAAGGCGTCATCATTGGTCGTGTGAGACAGGCCAGCCTTCTTGTCCGGGTGGTGTTTGAGCACCTTTTTGCGATCTATCGACAGATGGCAACATGAAATCAGCCCAGATGCGGGGTGAACGCAACAGGAGAGTTGATGAAATCAGGATCGGGTGAGGCAGGGGGTATGCGAGAATACGCACGGGCGATCTTGATTTGTTCGGGCGTCGCTTTGTAGCGCAGACGAGAGAGCCCAAGAACCTGGTAGTGATCTTGTTTCTATAAACGTAGAGCCGTCAGCATCAATCTGAAAAACAGGACGTGAAACAAGGGCACGTTGCATCGAGAGAAACGGCGACAAGAGGAGTGGCAGGAGAACGACAGACCTTCCATTCCTTGGGATCTAGTAGTAGCAACTCGGGCGATTCCTCTTCATCACCGACCCCAAGATCGTCTTCACCCTTCAGCCCGTCAGCGCGGAGGGCTTCCATGCGCAGCCGGTCTTGTTCGATCAGCTTGTCGTGCGCATCGAAGGAGAGGTTGTGCAGTGTCCGGCGTGCGTGTGCGAGATAGGCGGACCCAGCAGGGATGAGCTTGCGTTGGACGACAGCTGGCGATGTGGGGGCGTTCTGGGTGAGCGGCAGCGACTCCATCCAATAATGCGACTCACGAGCGAGCGTGTGGGCAGTCGACGTGTCGGGGGCGACCCAGTTTTGAGGAAGTGCAGGCAAGATTGCGACGCCGGCCATGAGTTAGCTCGTCAGGCTGAGCGCACCTCTTCTTCTTTTTTTTTTTCTTTCGTCCTAGGTCGACGATTCGACACGCGCGAAAAATGTGATAGAAAGTCACGTGTGGTACATTTCCAGAGATCATTCCCTCTGCCTCAATCGGCGACCAGCAGACAAGACGGACGGACGGGCCAGCCAGGTCTGGATAACGAGGGCACAAGGGTCTCTTGATCCCCTCAGCGGTCGATTAGCAGCACCCTCCGCGGTGCGCGAGACCCAGAGACGATGATCCGCGTAGAACTAGCACGCACACCATGCAAGTCACAAGCGAGATACCCGGCCTTGTCGCAGTAGAATACAAAATCCTCTGTTTTACCTTGGCCTTCTCCGTACGCGCTCGCTAGGCTACTTTTTCCCCCTCCGT
>JBBPKN010001141.1:0-20740 GCA_038089275.1 Pulveroboletus cf. rosaemariae | reverse complement strand
GACTCCTTTGAGGATATTATGTAGTCTCAGAGGTATTCTGGGGTAATCTGGAGGGTCGGAGTGAGCCCAAGGGCTCATGCAGTGTGAGGATGACAACAAGAGGGTTCTGGTGTTTTTGTCGATATTTGTACTAAGATACAAGATACAGAACTACAGTACTTATACCTCAGAGAAGCAGAACTATCTAGGAGTGTAATGAAATGAGACAGGTGCAGGTGCAGAAGTGAAGCAGATGTCTAGGTATCTAGGAAATGAATGGAGATGTCAGGGAAGACAATGTCCAATCATGTCAGACTGAAACTGAAAGGTGACAGGATAAAACAGGGGAGAGCAAGGAACAGGAACAGAACAGGAATAGTAACAATGATGGTAATGGTGGCTGACCAGGAATGGTAATGGAGTTATAGCGGGAAGGTCCAGAGATGATAATGGGGAACTAGGGTAATACTTAACTGGAGCAGAGATAGACTGGAAGCAGAATGGGTGGAGTGGGTGTGGAAATCCAGGGGAGCATTTAATGCTGAGGGGCAGGAGTACACATGCATAGCTGGGAAAGATAGGTGTGAAGATCAATTGCAAGCCAGGTCAGGATAGGGTCGGAGTTCGGGTCAGAGGTCTGGGATATGACAGAGAGGCAGAACTATCTAGGAGTATAACAAAGTGAGACAGGTGCAAACTCAGAAGTAAAGCAGATGTCTAAATATTTAAGAAACAAATGGAGATGTCAGGGAAGACAATGTCCAATTATATCAGACTGAAACTGAAGGGTGACAGGATAAAACAGGGGAAAGCTGTTATAAACATTTTGACATACTTCAGGGGTACTCTGGATAACTCTGGAGTGGATAGGGCTTGGCTTCACCTTATGTGGTGTGCTATTATGCCAGTACTGAGTGCCCTGATTTATGGAGGGGTCAGAAACTATTGGAGGTTTGGGATTGGCCAAAGGGCTTTTTTCCAACAAGAGGCACAATGTCAAGCCATGAAATAAGTTGAGGGACTTTAGGGTAGGGTATGATGTCAAGTCATGAGGCAGAAGGGGTCTGGGGGGATTGTAACATTATATTATGGTTGATATTCAAACTGAAGTACAAGATACTGAACTCCAGTACTTATATACCTCAGGAAGACAGATTATTTAAGGAGGGAATGGGAGTATGAAAGGAGTTGTCTCATAAGTGAAGCAGGTGCCAATGCATCCTGGATATGAATGGAGATGTCAGAGGAGACAATGTTGAATAATGTCAAACTGAAACTAAGTGATGACAGAGAGAAATGTGGCACAAAGGAACAGGAACAGAAAGTGAGGTCAGAGGAACAATGGAGTTGTATCAGAATGATATGGAGTTAGTATAGGTAAAGTTGTAATCAATCATTAGATAGGAGAAGACAGAGGTAAGGGGAACTAGGAAACATGCAGCTTAAAGCATAGAAGCAACTGGAGTTGCATTGGAACATAGCAGAGTTGATCCATTGGCATAGGATGTGACAGTATTCCCCTCTTAAGGCCTGAGCCCCTGAAGGCTGTGAAGCATGTGCTCTTGATGAATAAGTGAGCAGAGTGGGCATTGGGGTTTAGCTGGCCAGAAAACCATAAAAGCAAATACCACCCCAGAGATTTCCACACTGATATTCCTCATCATGTCTTCATTCACTGACATTTACACCTGGTCTGATGAGTGCCTGGAGGAGTGCATCAAAGATGAAGAGGAGCTTGGTGATGTGAAGTATGCTGAGTGAAAGTGGCAGGGAAAAGTGAGGAGAGAGGAGGAGGCTTGGAAGAAAGTGGAGGAGGCTTGGAAGAAAGTGGAGGAGGCTTGGAAAGCAGTAGCAGTGGTCCAGAAATGGGTGAGTATTGGAAATGGGGTCAGAACCTAGCACTCTAACACTGGCTTAGGTGGAGGAACTTTATCAAGCCCAGGAGGTGGGGTCCAGTAATAGCAATGGCAAGAGGAGAGCAGAAGAGGGACTGGGGTGCCTGAGGTGCAACAACTGGGAACTGGAATGCCAGGTGGGTCTGGGCAAGTTGACATCATGCCTTGCCTGTATAGAGGCAAAGGTGAGGTGCATACACCCTGGCCAGGAGAAGCTGAAGAGGAAGCAGAGATGGAAGGTGGGAGAGAAAGGGGTGCCCGATAGCAGGGCAGACTCTGAGGAGACAGAGGAGGGTCTTTGGCAGGTGGCTGAGGGCTGCTGTCTAATGGGGGCATCAATAAGGGAGGTAGGCCAGAAGATATGGCAAGAGGCCAAATGCAAGAACCAGCTGCTGAAGCAGCTGGTTGATGCATTGGGAACAGCATGGGTGGAGGAGACTGGAGAAGCTGGGAGTTTGGAGAGCAAGGACAGGAAGGAGGACAAGGAGGCAGTGAAGCTGTTGGAACTTTGTGTGAAGGTTGGCAAAATTTCAGTGGTAGACAAGGAGATCAAAAAGATGGTCTTAGAATAGGTAGAGGGTCCACTAGATCCACTACAGTTGGTTAATCATAAGATGGCCCAGGTTTGTCTGGATAACAGAGATGAAACTCCTCAATAATCTCCAAAGTGTGCCCTAATTCAGTGGCAAGGAGCCACAAGGTCTCCTCATCAGTATCCTCATAACCTAACCACTTAACCAAATATAGTAATTTGCAGTTCCTTCACCTATGATCTATTTTTGAGTCTAGGATTTCAGAAATCTCAAACTCCAGTTCACTGTTGATCTTGACTGGGGGTGGAGGTGGTTGCACACGATCTGGGATCACATTGGGGACAGAGGATTCAAGTTGAGAAACATAAAAGACTGGATGAATGGACTTTATGTTCTCCAGAAGATGGAGTGTAAAGGACAGTGAGCCTGCCTAAGCAATAATGGAATAAGGACCTAAGTTCTTTTCAACAAGTTTCTTGGAAGGCTGCATAGTCCTAAAGTACTTGGCCTTGATAAATACCTGGTCACCTACTTTAAAGTCTGGTGACAGAGATTGTTGGGCATCTGTGGGTCCTTGATATTTGACTTGGGTGGCAGCTACTTCTTTGCAAAGGAAGGTATGGAGAGAGTTGAGGTCTATGGTATATTCTTGAGCTCAGGTAGAGGTGAGATTGCATTCTGGGTACATGGAGATGTTCAGATGATAGCTCTTGTTGGTGAAGAAAGGGGAAACACCTGTGATAGCATTAGGGGCATTGTTATAAGCAAACTCTGCAAGGGGCAGGAGGTCAGACCAGTTTTCCTGCTGATAGTTGCAATAAACGCATAGATACTGCTCCAGGGTTTGGTTCATTTACTCAGTTTGACCATTATCCTCTGGATGATACCTGGAGGTAAAGTGGAGATAGATATTGAGGACTTGACCCAGAGAATGGAAGAAATGGGAAACAAACTCAGAACCTCAATTGAAGGTGATGTGGAAGGGAACTCCATGTTTGGAAAACACATGAAGTAAGAAGAGTTTAGCAAGCTCTGGGGAGGTTACCTTGTTGTCTGTAGGAATGAAGATGCACTGCTTTGATAGATGATCTACCACAATGAGGATGGCAGAGTAACTGGAGGAAGCCAGGAGCTGTTTGATGAAATCCATAGAGATGGAATTCCATGGCTTTTCTGGAATGGGGAGCTGCTTGAGGAAACCATAGGGTTTGTGATGGGGTATCTTAGCACAGGCACAAGCTGTATATGAAGAAATGTATTTCTTAATGAATGCTCAAATACCAGGCCAGGTATACTCTCAGTGAATGAGCTCCAGTGTCTGATTCTGACTGAAGTGTCCAGATAAGGGGTAGTTGTGCTTGTAGCAGAGGACCCAGAGTTGGAGGTTGAAAGCATTGGGGACATAGATGCAGTTGTCCACATGCAAGAAACCTCCTGGGTCTCTAGACCAATAAGAGTCAGATGGGAGGGTACCAGAACAGTGGATAGAGGTGGTTGAGTCAGAAGGGAGTGCTGAGATGATGTCATGATGGAGGGTTTTGATGTCAAAGAGGGATATGGACCGGAAACCCAGAGATGCTAGGAAGGAAGCCCAGAGGAACACAGTGAGTTGTTCCTGCATGAACATGGGCTGGAAGTTATGCAGATTGACGAGAGCATAGTTGCCATTCCCCACACTGGGATAGACATCCCATCATCTAGTTAGAGCATTAGATTTAGTGCCTAAACAGCCAGGGTGAAAATGGATGATCAGATTAAACTGGGAGAGAAACTCCGACCACTGGGCTTGCTGGTGGGTCAGAAGTTTAGATGTAGTGAAATATTCCAGGTTCTTATGATCAGTGACAACATCCACCAGAGAACTGGAACCTTTGAGGTAATGATGCCAGGTCTTGAATACAGTGAAAATAGCAAGGAGCTCCTTATCATGGGTGTTATAGTTGAGTTCCAGTGCAGTGAGCATACAGGAATAGAAAGTGACAGGGTGGACCTCATTGTCTGGGGACTGGAGTGAGAGGATTCCAGCTATGGCATAGTCAGAGGCATCAGTCTCAATAATGAGAGGAGCATCAGGGATCCAATGAGTTAACATAGGAGTGGAAGTAAAAGCATCCTTGAGGCACTGGAAAGCAGCATGACAAGAAGTGTCAAAATTCCAACAAACAGACTTGCAGGTAAGGCGAGTCAGGGGAACAACAATGTCAGAGTAGCCCCAGATGAAGTGGCAGTAGAAGTTAGTGAAACCAAGGAAGGACTGTATATCCCTAATCTTGCAAGGCTCAGGCCAATCCAGGATGGATTGAACCTTGTCAGGAGACATCATAAGCCTGGAAGGAAAGAGTAGATACCCAAGATACTCAGTGAAATTGGTATGGAATTCACATTTCTCAGGTTTAGCAAAGAGGCCATGCTTCTGGAGGCAGTGGAGGACTTCGCAGACATGCTCGGTATGCAATGTCCAATCAGCAGAGAAAATTAGGATATCATCCAAATAAACAATTACCAAAACATCAAGAAGATCAGCAAAAATAGAATTGACAAACTGCTGGAAAGCCGCAGGGGCATTGGTGAGCCCAAATGGCATGACAAGCCACTTATAGGAGCCATAGTGTGTATGGAAATAGGTTTTCCATTCATCGCCCTTAGCAATATGAACTAAATGGTAAGTGTGCCTAAGGTCAAGTTTGGTATAGATGGTTGCATGGCTCAGAGCATCAAGGAGATCGGAGATATGTGGAAGGGGGTAGTGGTCTTTCTTTGTAATCTTGTTGAGGCCTTGGAAATCTACACACAACTAAAGGGATCTGTTCTTCTTCCAGACAAAGAGGACAGGAGCAGCATGAGTGGATACAGAGGGTCGGATGAAACCAGTAGCAAGATGTTTGTTCAGGAAAGTCCTGAGTGCTTCAAGCTCAGAGGGTGATAGAGAATAGGTGGTGCCAACAGGCAGTGAGGTGCCTTCTTCCAGCTCAATCTTCAGGTCAAATTTGCAGTGAGGGGCAAGAGTAGATACCTTGCTTTTGCTAAACACATTGGCAAAGTCATGGTATTCCTGGGAAATGCCAAAAAGGTCAGCTGGAGGAGAAGCAATGGAAGCAGAATGAAGATGACTCTCTGGGGGTCAGAGCTGCAGATAGAACAGGACTGAGCCATCAAGGCTACAGGTACATGTGAAGGCTGATGAGTTAAGTAGCTCGATTGACAGAGGTTTGGGGGCATGGGAACACAGTGAATTGGGTTCAGAGTCAGCTTGGGTCAGAGAAACTGGAGGCTGTGGAGGTGAACTGGGGAGTATTGGCATGTTTGGTTTGGATGATCAGAATAAGATACAACTTGATATTCAGTCAGTCAACAGATTGTAGTGGGCAAGCCAGTTGTGTCCTAGAACAAGAGAACTAGATCCATCCAATGGAGTAACATAGAACATCATCAGAGTGATATCACTGGTGTCAAAACAAACAGAAAGATCAATGGCATTCATAATCATAGAATTGGAAGAGCCATCAAATAGTTGGAGTTGCAATGGAGGAATGGAATAAGTCAGAAGATTGTAAGTACTGACTAACTTGGTGTCTACAAAGCAGTCTGAAGAACCAGAGTCAATCAGGGCAGAAAACAGAGGAATTTCATGTGAAACAAGGGTGACAAGAGGCATAAGTGAAGCATTATCTAACAGAATGGACACATTAAGTTTAACCTCCAGTAAAGCACAGGAAGGATTAATGCAACCTCCAGCCCATGCAGAGTTTTGAAAGCTGCAGACTATTTTTTCACCTCTGAGACAGAGGCCTCCAGTTTGGTTTCCAGAGTGGAGGTTTTGGCAACATGAGCTTTGGCCACCTTGGAGGAAGACTTGGGGCAGTCCTTTGCTATATGCTCTGTGATTCCACAGAACAAACAGAGGTGATTCTCCAGTTGACACTTGTGTTCTTTAGTAGTGAGCTTACTGTCCTTACCAAGCTTGGATAATAAGTCCTGTTTCTGGAGAACAGACAACTTGGAGGAGCCAGGGTAATTAGCTGACTTGTTCCTTGATTCATTAGGGCTGGAGGTCAAAGCAGAGGATATGGTGGGTTTATTGAAGGACTTGAACAGGTGAGATGACTTTCCTTGTTGGCTGAGTTCAGATTTGCACTTCCAGTAGCAAGCGTCAGTGGTTTGTGCCAGCTGGTGCAGCTCAATAAGTGTCAGCAGCTTGCCAACATGGAAAAGGTCATCTTTGATGCAGTTTGGCAGACCATTATAGAAATAGTGGCAGAAGGTACCTTCTCCATAGTCCCGGACTTGGGATGTAATTCTGTTAAACTCAACTACATATTTGTTGATTCATTGACCATCCTTCATAGTCAACTGGTCTAGCTGGTGCTCTGCATCTCTGACCAGGTCATGGGGTCTGAAGTTGGTCTGGAGTTTCTGAATGAACTCCTTATAATTGTCTATCCACAAGGGGCAGAAGTCAGGGTCTTCAGTAAGAAGGAGGTTAGGCTCAAACCATTCCAATGCCATGCCCTTAAGGTAGGACTGAGCATAAGTGACCTTGGCTCAGTCATTGGCAAAGGCTTTGGGATGATCCTGGAAATTTAATTTGCACTACACTAGAAAACTGCAGAGCTTCTGGGAATCAGTTCCATTGAACTGGTCTGGTTCCCGTACTTTGGTTCACTGCAATGTTTCAGGGGTATGACAGGAAGAGCAAGCTAATCCATGAATGGTGCTAGTGAGATTGGTGATAGTGTTATGGTGAATAGGAATAGATTCTGAATCTGGAAAAGATTCAGGGTTATCCTCCAGAATATCAGAATATCCATCAGAGGGGTCATCTCTGGATTCATCTGGTACTTCTGGCTGGGCACCATGATTGTCAGGGGTGTGGGGAGGTTGAGAAACCTTGGAACCATCAGGGACTTCATCAACTTGAGCACTGGATGTGAATGAGTGGGAGGGAGCAGGAGCCTGTAAGGCCAAGCCTGGTACATGGTGAGCAGAGAAGCTCTTAAACTGATCTAGAACAGTGCAGGAGTGAGCTCTGGTTACATGGATAGACATGATAGCAGTACCAGCACAAGTGAAAGTTTAAATATACTGTTATAAACGTTTTGACATACTCTGGAGTGGATAGGGTTTGGCTTTACCTTATGTGGTGTGCCCTTATGCCAGTACCAAGTGCCCCAATTTATAGAGAAGTCAGAAACTATCGGAGGTTTGGGATTGGCCAAAGAGCTTTTTTCCAACAAGAGGCACAATGTCAAGCCATGGAATAAGTTAAGGGACTTTAGAATAGGGTATGATGTCAAGTCATGAGGCAGAAGGGGTCTGGGGGGATTGTAACATCATATTTGGTTGATATTCAAACTGAAGTACAAGATACTAAACTCCAGTACTTATATATCTCAGGGAGACAGATTATTTAAGGAGGGAATGGAGGTATGAAAGGAGTTGTCTCATAAGCAAAGCAGGTGCCAATGCATCCTGGATATGAATGGAGATGTCAGAGGAGATAATGTCAAATAATGTCAAACTGAAATTAAGTGATGACAGGGAGAAACATGGCACAAAGGAACAGGAACAGAAAGTGAGGTCAGAGGAACAATGGAGTTGTATCAGAACAGTACAGAGTTAGTATAGGTAAAGTTGTAATCAATCATTAGGTAGGAGAAGACAGAGGTAAGGAGAACTAGGAAACATGCAGCTTAAAGCATAGAAGCAACTGAAGTTGCATTGGAACATAGCAGAGTTGACCCATTGGCACAGGATGTGACAGAAGCAAGAAACAGGAGTGGAATAGGAATAGTAACAATGATGGTAATAGTAACTAAGAACAGGAATGGCAATGGAGTTATACCAGAATGGTCTGGAGATAAAGAAGTAGAACTAGAGTAGTACTTAACTGGAGCAGAGATAGACTAAAAACAGAATAGGGCAGAGTGGGAGCTGAAGTCTGGGGGAGCATATAATGCTAAGGGGTAGGAAGTGTACATGCATAGCTGGAGGAGACTGGAGTGGTAATGGAGGGCTGGAGTTGCCTGAAGGGGAGTCAGAGGGCTAAAGTAGCTTACTAGGTATTAAGATCAATTGTAAGCTGGGTTGGGATGGGGTTGGAATTGGGTTGGAGGTCCAGGATATGACAGATATTCATGGCTTTAGGCCACAAACCCCACTATTGACTGGATGGCCAACATGCTTACCATTTCAGATTCAACCACCTTGGATACAACCACCTATTGTGTCAAGTCTGTTCACAAATCCTGCTACAATGGACTTTCTGATGATGTCATCATTCCTTACAATGAACTCCTAGTCCACTATTGTCATATTCCAGACCTCTGACCTGAATTCTGACCCCATTCCAACCTGGCTTACAATTAATCTTTGCACCCAGTAAGCCACTCCAGCCCTCTGACTCCCCTCCAGACAACTCTGGCCCTCTGTCACCATTCCAGTCTTTCCCAGCTATGCATGTACACTTCCTGCCCCTCAGCATTATATGCTCCCCTGGACTTCAGCTCCCACTCCACCCCATTCTACTTCTAGTCTATTGCTGCTCCAGTTAAGTACTACCCTAGTTCCCTTTGTCATCTCCAGACCATCCCAGTATAACTCCATTACCATTCCCAGTCAGTTACCATTACCATCATTGTTACTATTCCTGCTCTGTTCCTGTTCCTTGCTTTCCCCTGTTTCATCCTGTCATCCTTCAGTTTCAGTCTGACATGATTGGACATTGTCTTCCCTGATATCTCCATTTGTTTCCTAGATATCTAGACATCTGCTTTGCTTCTGAGTTTGCACTTGTCTTATGTTGTTACACTTCTAAATAATTCTGCCTTGCTGAGGTATAAGTATTGTAGTTTTGTATCTTGTACCTCAGTATGAATATTGACAATATCAACAGAAACACCCTCTTGTCATCATCCTCACTCTGATTGAGCCTTTGGGCTTACTCTGATCCTCCAGATTACTCTGGAGTTTTCAGCATTAAAGTCATTATGGCTTAATGTTGACTTGGGATAAGCAACAACTTTACTGTTGTTACTACCCCTATCTGACCTGAGTCCTCCAACTCACTCTGACCCTCTGGCCCTGCTGGAGATTATAATCAGCCTATTGGCTACCTTCTATAAGTCTTGATGACTTCACTTCTTAAGACTGGACTTGATACTCTTTATCTTGTCCATTTCTCTTGTTGAGCCCTGAGCAAGCTCTTCTCTGCTATCTCTGGCCTGCTGCACATCAGAACATCAAGGCTATGCCAGGGCATTGAAGCTGAGTCCTGTTTGATGAAGAACCTGCTACTTGACTACTTGACCATTTTTAGAAATCTCCGGAAATCTCCGGAGACCTCTGGAGCTCATATCTTCTTTCAATAAACTCCAACCTAGTAGTAGTAGTAGTAGCAGTATTTGGATTTTGATAATCTGTCACCTTAGTACAAATATCGACAAAAACAACAGAAACACCCTCTTGTCATTGTTCTTACTCTGCTCAAGCCCTTGGGCTCACTATGACTCTCTGGGTTACTCCAGAGTACCTTTGAGGCCAAGCAATATCCTTGAAGGAGTCACAAGGTCTCACCCCCATGACTAGGCTTGACTCTTCTTGTCCTGCCTGTTCCTCCTGTTGAGCATAGAGACAGCCTTCTTACCCACCCCTGATATCTATGTAAATTGGGACACTGGAAAGTGCAAGGGCATATCACATAAGATGAAGCTGAGTCCCATTCAATCATTGAAACTCTTCCTAGATTCCCCTGGAGCCCTCTGAAGCCCCCCAGAGTTCTAACCTTCTGTTATGGTCCTTGGTGTTGGACTTGGTACAAGGAGAGGATAAACCCTAATCCTGGTGACCTTGGAGTTGTGCTGATGTTGATGTCAGTATAGAATAGAAGAATGGAGGGTAAATAATAGATGCCTGACCCTAGATGTAGTGCAGGACTTAAGAGGAGGGAATACTCAGGGTAGCTAAGCCTGAGGAGTGAAGTCCAAACACTAGCTTGTCTATTGAGATGCCTAGATGGCTAAACAAACAAGTGCTCAAAGCTGGGGAGCTAAGAGCTACATGAACAGCCTATTTATACTATTTAGGGTGGTGCACATATCACCAAGTCTAGCTGGAATAAATACGTATATGGTAACTGGGCATAGGGTGAGGGTAAAGGGTATGACTAAATGGCCATGCATATCAAGGATTTGGAATGGAAGAGAAGTATAAGAATGGAAAGAAAGACTGCAGGGTCAACAGATATGAAGACAGTACCTTAGCCTTGAGGCCAAAAAGATCCCATCTGGATCTCTGCCACAGATCAGATCCATCAATCAAGATCTAGATCTAAGATCCAAGATCCAATGTCATCTAGATTAGATCAGGAGATACCTTTCTTTGAGATCTGCTGTTAATCCTGTGCTAACCCTTTAGTCAAGGATACTCTGAATAGAACTAACCATAGCCTAGGGTTTGGCTCAATATGGCATAGGAGTCTCACGATCACATGCTTGTCATGTGACTCTTGTGCATCCAAACTGTTCATTCATAACATCTTTCTTCAGAGTCAAAGGTTTCATTTTAAAAGGAACTGGTTAAAAGTATACTCATCTTGGTATAGGTTTTAACAGTCTCCTTTTTAGTGGGATGAAAGTTTTAACAACTATCTGGACTATGTCACACCTGAGCAATCTATTAACAACTCACTCTACAACCACCATTCAAGCTGGATCTTAGATTGCTACTGCTCCTACCTTCCTGAAATCATCATGGCTAGGCTCACTACTTTCACCAAGCTAGCCATTGAGGCTGAACAGGCCAAACCCAAGACCACTCTTTTCTCTGAATACTTCCAGTTCTTTTCAGTCTTCTCTAATACTTCAAAAATTCTTGATTATCTTCTATCTTTTTACCTCTATAATTATGAGATCAATCTGAAGGACACATTTGTCCTGAAGATTGGTAAGGTTTACCCCTTATCCCCACCAGAGTAACAAGCCATGGAAGCCTTCATTGAAGAGAATTTTCAGGCTGGAAAGATCTGCCCTTCTAATTTCCCTCAAGCTTCATTTTTTTTCTTTGTTAAAAAGAAGGATGGCAAGCTTCACCCATGCCAAGATTACTGGTATCTAAATGAGCATACTGTTTAAAATGCATACCCTTTACCCCTTATCTCTGACCTTATAGATAAGCTCTGCAATGCAAAGCTATTTATCAAGTTTAATGTTAAATAGGGGTACAACAAGTCCATATTCAAGACAGATACCATTGGAAAGCTGCCTTTATTACCCATAAGGGGCTCTTCAAACCTATGGTGATGTTCTTCAGTCTGAATAACTTACCTGCTACTTTCCAGTAATTTATAAACAATTTCTTCTGAGATATGATTGCTAAAGGATAACTTATTATCTATATGGATAACCTCCTTATCTCCTCTCCTAATGCTGACACCCATCAGGAATGCACATCCCATGTCCTCCAATAGATGGCAGAACTTGATCTCCATTTTAAACTGGAGAAATGTACCTTTACTACTCTCTAAGTCAAATATCTTGGGCTAATTGTCTGTTCTGATAAACTTGCCATAGACTTTGTCAAATTCACTGGCATTTCACAATGGCTAACCCCTTTGAAAGTCAAGGATGTTTTCTCATTCCTTAGCTTTGCCAACTTCTATTGAAGATTTATTCCAAACTACTCCTCTATTGCTTATCCCCTTCTTGACCTCACCAAGAAGGCTGCAGTCTGGTCTTGGTCTCCTGCTGTTTAGAAAGCCTTCAACTCCCTCAAGGCTATTTTCCTCTTCCAGCTGGTTTTGCAAATGTTGGATCTCACATGCTCCTTTGCTATTGCCACCAATGCTTTTGCTTATGCATTAGATGGTATTCTCCTTCAAACTGATGAGAATGGGGATTGGCACCCCTATTTTTATCTTTTTCAGACCTTCTCTACTGTGGAGCAGAACTACAACATTTATGATCATGAACTCCTTGCAGTTATTTATGCCCTGAAAGCTGGAGGCAATATCTCCTTGGCTTCTCCACTTTCATTTAGGCTTTTACTAACCATAAAAACCTAACCTATTTCAAATTCCCTCAGAAGCTCAACTGCCAACAAGTTTAATGGCTTCTCAATATTACCAATTTTAACCTACAACTCTTGCATATTGCCAGCACCTTTCTCACTAGGCTGGACACTCTCTTCTGTCACTCTGATCTCTGTCCTGACACTTCCCAGGATAATCAGGAAGTTACTCTGCTCCTGTCATATCCTGTGCCAATGGGTTAACTTCACTATGTCTCCAGCACAACTCCAGTTGCTTTCATGCTTTAAGCTATGTATTTCCTAGTTCTCTTTACCTCCATCTTTTCCTACCTAATGATTGATTACAACTTTATCTATGCTAACTCCATGCCATTCTGATACAACTCCATAGTTCCTCCAATTTTACTTCCTGTTCCTGTTCCTTTCTACCTTACTTATCCCTGTCATCACTTAGTTTTCAGTTTGACATTATTCAATGTTGTCTTCTCTAACATCTCCATTCATATCCAGGATATATTGGCACCTGCTTTGCTTATGAGACAACTCCTTTCACATCTCTGTTTTCTCCTTTGATAATCTGCCTTTCTGAGGTATAAGTACTGTAGCTCTGTATCTTGTACTTTAGTTTGAATATTGACCATAACACAATATTATAATCCCCTTAGACTCCCTTCTGCTTCATGACTTAATGTTGTACCCCACACTAAGTCTCACAACTTACTCCATGACTTGATGTCATATCTCTTGTTGATAAAAGCCCTATGGCCTATCCTGGACCTCTGATAGTTTCTGACCCCTCCATAAATTGGAGCATCTGGTGCTAGCATAAGGGCACACCACATAAGGTGAAGCCAAGCCCCATCCACTCTGGAGTTATCTGGAATACACCTGGAGTATGTTGCAATTATATAACAGCTCCCTCCTGAACTCTTTGTTAATCTCATTGATGCTAACCTCTCTGCCCATATCAAACAGCATTAGCAGGATGACTTTCTCTGCCTCTCCATCCTTTAAAAACCGAATGCTACCACTAATGAGAAGTTCCTTCATTCTTGCACCTCTGATTGGGCCAAAATCAATGGTTTGCTTATCTACCACAACTGTGTTTTTATTTCCTCTTTTATTAACCTCCATTAAGAAATTCTCCAGCATTTCCACAACCATCATTCTGCCAGTCACCCTGGTTATCTTAAAATCCATCAGCTTGTCTCCACTGAGTTCTGGTGGCCTGGGCTCACTTTCTTCATCCACAACTATGTTACCAGTTGCTCTGTTTGCCAATAGAATAAGGCAAATACTTATCTATCCACTTCTGCTCTCTTCCCCATTTGCTCTACCATCACTTGCCCCTTCCAGTAGATCTCCTGCAATCTCATCACCAATCTCTCTCTGTTCTCTGACTTTGACACCTTGTTGGTCATGGTTAACCACAGGCTTATGAAGGGGGTAATTCTTTGCCCCACCAAGAAATCCATCACCACTGAAGGCATCACCACCCTCTTTTTCCACAAAGTATACCTCTGTTACAGGCTCTATGACAAAACCATCTCTAATCATGGCCCTTAATTTGCATCTGCCTTCACCAAGGAGCTTGAAAAACTCCTTGAGTACAACCTCTTTCTCTCCATTGCATATTATCCTCAGTCTGACAGTGAAACTGAATGAGTTAACCAGGAGATTGAGATGTACATCTGCATTTACTGCAGGTCCAACCCCATCAGATGGGCTAATTCTATTACCCATGCTAAATTTGTCCACAACTGCCATTCTCATACCATTACTGGACAATCCCTGTTCTATCTCATAATGGGATATTGTTAAAACTTATACCAGTACAAATATACTGTTAAAACCCAACCAAGTACAGATATACTATTAAAACCAGTTTTTTCCTGAATAAAATTCTTAATGCTAAGAAAAGGTCATAATTCTGGAGGGCTCCAGAGGGCTCCAAAGGGATCTAGGAAGGATTTTGTTGATCAAATGGGACTCAGCTTCATCTTATGTGGTGTACCCTTGCACTTTCCAGTGTCCTGATTTACATAGATGTTGAAGGTGGGTAAGAAGGCTATCTCTGTGCTTAACAGGAGGGACAGGCAGGATAAGGAGAGTCAAGCCTAGTCATGGGGTGAGACCTTACAACTCCTTCAAGAATATTACTTGGCCCTGGAGGTTCTCTGGAGTAACCCAGAGGGTCAGAGTGAGCTCAAAGGCTTGATCAGAGTGAGAATGAAGACAAGGGGGTGTTTATGTCAATATTTGTACTGAGGTACAAGATACAAAACTACAGTACTTATATTTCAGAGAGGCAGAACCATCTAGGAGTGTAGCAAAGTAAGACAGGTGCAAACTTAGAAGCAAAGCAGATGTTTAAATATCTAAGAAACAAATGGAGATGTCAGGGAAGACAATATTCAATCATGTCAGACTAAAACTGAAGGGTGACAGGATGAAATGAGGGGAAGCAAGGAACAGGAACAGAACAGAAATAGTAACAATGATGGTATCAGTAATGAAGAGCAGGAATGATGATGGAGTTATACCAGAATGGTTTGGAGATAATGAAATAGAACTAAAAATGGAATGGAGCAGAGTGGGAGCAGAGGCCCAGGGGAGCATGTAATGTTAAGGGGTGGGAAGTGTACATGTGTAGCTAGGGCAGACTAGAATGGTGATGGAGGGCTGAAGTTGCCTGGAGGGGAGTCAGAGGGCTAGAGTAGCTTACTAGATATGAGAATCAATTATAAGCTGGGTCAGAATGGGGTTGGAATTGGGTTGGAGATATGGAATATCACAGATATAAACCCTGTGCCCTTCCCTCTATTATCAACAAATTACTAATGCCTACTATTGCTGATCACACCAAGGCACTTCTTGCAACTCACAATAAAGCCCTTGCTGCACATGATCTAGCCTACCTGACCATGGCATCCTGCATCTGCTCCACCTTCTCCTCATTTACCAAAGGAGATAAGGTATGGTTAGAAGCTCAAAATTTGAAATAAGCCATAGTTTACTCAAAACACTCCCTAAAACAGAAAGGACCCTTCACCATCATAGAAGTCCTCTTCTCCATTACTTATTGCCTCTGCCTTCCATTCACATGGAAAATCCACCCTGTATTCTATACATCACTGTTATTACCCTATTGCAAAAATAATGTGTACAGAAAGAACTTCCCTGCTCTGCCTCCAGATTTTATAGAAGGTGAGGAGGAATATGAATTAGAGCAGATATTAAAACATCAAGGTCCCCCTGAAAACTGCCAGTTCCTGATCTAATGAAAAGAGTACTCAGCAAAAGACAACTCATGGAAATCTGAGCAGAACCTGAAGCATTTCCAGTCCACTCTGGATGAGTATAAACTCCTTTACCCTCATTACTTCCCCCCAGTTGCTTCTCTCTCTTGCACTTCCACCAAAAAAACCTTCTGCTCCTGCAAGTAACAATGGTCTTTATCATTGATCAAGGTTTCCATTCTTGCAACACTTCCCTTGACACTCTGCCTGTATTCACATCTCAACTTTCTACTGTGGAAGTCTCTGCTGAGCCACCCTTATTTCCCTCCTCACCTAGCCTCACTGATACTTAATTCTCATCCCTTCTTTTCTTTCTTGCTCCAGAGAAATTCATAGCCTTATCCCCTGCTATTTCTATTGGCCCAGCTGTCATTGCATCCATCCCTGTCCCATTACTTACCATTGACATCACTTCCACTGGGATTCTCAGCATAGATCTTCCACTCTTTGCCCATGCCCTCCATCATGGTACCCTCTTCCCTAATTATGCCCATTAGGTAATGACCTTTATCATAGACTCCTGCCTTGCCATTCCCATAGGCTCCCACCTCAATATGTTCTCCCTTTTGTGGCTCCTCTATCAAATCTATATGCAGCTCTGTTGTCTCCCTCTTCTGGCCTCTGCCCTCACTTATATTTCCCATGCTCATGTCTTTCTTGCACAAGCCCTCATTATATCTATTCATCATGAACTCCTCTCCAACATTGAGGCACTTACCTACCAACTCAAGATGGGCAAATTCCTAACTAACCTTAACCACTACATGTGTGAGCTGGCCACTACCCAGGGATACACTCTGTCCACACCATCTGCATCCACCATCCTGCTCAACAATGACAAGCTAGCTGCCCTTGAATGGGCTGAAGCCTGGTGAACCAGCCTTTATAGCAACAGTTACCTTTCTTCCTCTTACCCTCACTGTTATAAAGTTGTGACATACTCTGGGAGTACTCTGGATAATTCCAGAGTGGATGGGGCTTGGCTTCATCTTATGTGGTGTGCTCTTATGCTAGTACTGGGTGCCCTGATTTATGGAGGGGTCAGAAACTATTGGAGGTCCAGGATAGGCCATAGGGCTTTTTCCAACAAGAGGTACAATGTCAAGTCATGGAGTAAGTTGTAAGACTTAGGGTAGGACACAATGTCAAGTCATGAGGCAGAAGGGGGTCTGAGGGGATTGTAACATCATATTATGGTTAATATTCAAACTAAAGTACAAGATACAGAGCTTTAGTACTTATATCTCAGGGAGGCAGATTATCTAAGAAGGAAATGGAGATGTGAAAGAAGTTGTCTCATAAGTGAAGCAGGTGCCAATGCATCCTGAATATGAATGGAGATGTCAGAGAAGACAATGTCAAATAATGTCAAACTGAAACTAAATGATGATAGAGAGAAGCAAGGTGCAAAGAAACAGGAACAGGAAGTGAGGTTGGAGGAACTATGGAGTTATATCAGAATGGTATGGAGTTAGCATAGGTAAAGTTGGAAACAATCATTAGGTAGGAAAAGACAGAGGTAAAGGGAACTAGGAAATATGCAGCTTAAAGTGTGAAAGCAACTGGAGTTGCACTAGAGATATAGTGGAGTTGACCCATTGGCACAGGATATGACAGTATTCCTCTTTTAAGGCCTGAACCCCTGAAGGCTGTGAAGCATGTGCTTTTGATGAATAAGTGAGTGGAGTGGGCATCAGGGTTTGGCTGGCCAGAAAACCATAAAAGTAAATACTACCTCAAAGACCTCAACACTAGTTGCTTTCATCATGTCTTTATTTGCTGACATTCACACCTGGTCTGATGAGCACCTGAAGGAGCATGTTGAAGATAAAGAGGAGCTTGGTGATGCAAAGTACACCAAGCAGAAGCAGCAGGGAAAAGTGAGGAGAGAGGAGGAGGCTCAGAAGAAAGCAAAGGAGGCTCAGAAAGCAGTGGAGATAGTTCAGAAATGGGTAAGTACTAGAAGTGTGATTAGGGCCTAGCACTCAAACCTGGCTTAGATGGAGGAACTTCACCAAGCCCAGGTGAAGTCAAGTAGCAGCAATGGCAAGAGGAGAGTGAAAGAGGGACCAGAGTGCTGGAGGTGTGACAACCAGGGACTGGAGTGCCAGGTGGGCCCAGGCAAGTCAACATTATGCCTTGCCTGTATAGAGGCAAAGGTAAGGTGTGACTGCCCCAGCCAGAAGAAGCTGGAGAAAAAGCAGAGATGGAAGGTGGGAGAGGAAGAGGTGCTCAATAGCAGGGCAGACTCAGAGAAGACAGAGGAGGGTCTTTAGCAGGTGGCTGAGGGCTGTCACCTGATGGAGGTGTCAATAAGAGAGGTAGGCAGGAAGATATGGCAGGAAACAAAACACAAGAACTGGCTACTGGGGCAGCTGGTTGATGTATTGGGAAAGGCCTGGGTGGAGAAGACTGGAGAAGCCAGAAGTTTGGGGAGTGAGGATAGGGAGGTTAATGAGGTGGCAGTGGAGCTGTTGGAACTTTGCACAGAGATTGGCAGAATTTCAGTGGTAGACAAGGAGGTTAAAAAGGCAATCTTAGAGTAGATAGAGGATCTTGTGACTAGATCACTAGATCCACTACTTAGTTGGTTAATCATAAGATGGCCCAGATTTGTCCAGATAATGGAGATGAAACTCCTTAACAATCTCTGAAGTGTGACCTAATTTAGTGGCAAGAAGCTACAAGGTCTCCTTATTAGTATCCTCATAACCTAACCACTTAACCAAATATAGTAATTTGCAGTTTCTTTACCTATGATCTATCTTTGAGTCTAGGATTTCAGAGATCTCAAACTCTGGTTCACTGTCAATTTCAACTAGTGATAGGGGTGGTTGCATGCAATCTGGGATCATGTTGGGAATAGAGGGTTCAAGTTGAGAAACATGAAAGACTGGGTGAACAGACTTTATGTTCTCTGGGAGATGGAGTGTAAAGGACAGTGAGCCTGCCTGAGTGATAATGGAATAAGGACCTAAGTTCTTTTCAGCAAGTTTCTTGAATGGCTGTGTAGTTCTGAAGTACTTAGCATTGATAAATACCTGGTTACCTACTTTAAAATCCAGTGCCAGAGATTGTCAGGCATCTGCAGGTCCTTGATATCTGACTTGGGCAGCAGCTATTCCTTCATGAAGGAAGGTGTGGAGAGAGTTGAGGTCAATGGCATATTCTTGAGCTCAGGTAGAGGTAAGATCATGTTTCAGGTGCACAGAGATATTCAGATAGTAGCCCTTGTTAGCAAAGAAAGGGAAAACACCTGTGATAGTATTAGGGGCATTGTTATAAGCAAACTCCATGAGAGGCAGGAGTTCAGACCAGTTGTCCTGCTAATAGTTGCAATAAACACATAGATACTGCTTTAGGGTTTGGTTCATTCACTCAGTTTGACCATTACCTTTCAGATGATATCTGGGGGTAAAGTGAAGGCAGATGTTGAGGGCTTGATCCAGGGAATGGAAGAAATGGGAAATGAACTCAGAACCTCAATTGGAGGTAATGTGGAAGGGAACTCCATGTTTGGAGAAAACATGGAGTAAGAAGAGTTTAGCAAGCTCTGGGGAGGTCACCTTGTCATCTGTAGGGATGAAGATGCACTGCCTTGATAGATGATCTACAATAATGAGGATGGTGGAGTGACTGGAGAAAGCTGGGAGCTATTTGATGAAATCCATAGAGATGGAATTTCACAGCTTTTCTGGAATGGGAAGCTACTTGAGAAAACCATAGGGTTTGTGACAGGGTACCTTGGCATGGGTGCAAGCTATACATGAAGAAATGTACTCTTTGATGAATGTTCAAATGCCAGGCAAGGTATACTCTCAGTGAATGAGCTCTAGTGTCCAATTCTGACCAAAATGTCCAGATAAGGGGTAGTTATGCTTGTAGTGGAGGATCTGGAGGCAGAGATCAGAGGCATTGGGGACATAGATGCAGTTATCCAGATGCAAGAAACCTTCTGGGTCTCTAGATCAATGAAAGTCAGGTAAGAGAATACTGGAAAAGTGGATAGAGATAGTGGAATCAGAATAGAGTGCTGAGAGAATGTTATAATGGAGGGTTTTGATGTCAAAGAGGGATATGGACCAAAATACTGGAGATGCTAGAAAGAAAGGCCAGAGGGACACAGCAAGTTGCTCCTGTGTGAACATGGGCTGGAAGTTATGCAGATTGATAAGGGCATAGTCACTAATTCCCATGCAGGGATAGACATCCCATTGTCTAGTTAAAGCATCAGGTTTAGCATCTAAATGACCAGGGTGAAAATGGATGATCAGATTAAACTGAGAGAGGAACTCCAATCACTGGGCTTGCTGGTGGGTCAGAAGCTTAGATGTAGTGAAATATTTCAGGTTCTTGTGATCAGTAATGACATCCACTGGAGAACCAGAATCTTCGAGATAATGATGCCAGGTTTTGAACACAGCAAAAATAGCAAGGAGCTCCTTATCATGAATGTCATAGTTGAGTTCTAACACAGTAAGCATACATGAATAGAAAGTGACAGGGCAGACTGTATCATCCAGGCACTGGAGTAAGAGGATTCCAGTGATTGCATAGTCTAAGGCATCAGTCTCAATGATGAGAGGAGCATTGGAGACCCAATGGATCAAAATAGGAGCAGAAGTAAAAGTATCCTTGAGGCACTGGAAAACAGCACAACAAAAAGTGTCAAAATCCCAACAAGCAGACTTGCAGGTAAGGCAAGTCAGGGGAACAACAATGTTGGAGTAGCCCCAGATGAAGCAGTGATAGAAATTAGCAAAACTGTTATGAAGTGACACTCCAGCACTAAAACTAGTCATGTGACATCACATAATCATGCACAAGACACCCCTTTTTAAGCTTAACCCTAGTCTGTGATTCTATTCCTTTAAAAGTATTTATTATTTCTTTTTCTCAGCAGTGGTCATGTGACTATAAGTCACCTGACATGGATCTTCCCAGGATCTTCCCTGAAACTGCCCTCCATCTTATCTCCATGGATCTCATCTGATCTAGATCTGGATCTGGA
>JBBPKN010001140.1:0-20757 GCA_038089275.1 Pulveroboletus cf. rosaemariae | reverse complement strand
CTTCTAGATAGTTCTGCCTCTCTGAGGTATAAGTACTGTAGTTCTGTATCTTGTACCTCAGTACAAATATTGACAAAAACACCAGAACCCTCTTGTTGTCATCCTCACACTGTACAAGCCCTTGAGCTTACTCTGACCCTCCAGGTTACTCCGGAATACCTCTGAGGCTATGTGATATCCTCAAAGGAGTCATAAAGCCTCATCCCCATGACTAGGCTTGACTCTCCTTGTCCTGCCTGTTCCTCCTGTTGAGCATAGAGACAGCCTTATCACCCACCCCAACATCTATATAAATCGGGACAACAGAGAAGTGCAAGGATGCACCCCATAAGGTGAAGCCGAGTCCCGTTCAACCATTGAAACCCTTTCTAGATTTCTCCAGAATTCTCCAGAGCACCTGGAGTTCTGATCTACCTCCAGCATCAAGGGTTTCATGTAAAAAAGAGGAACTGGTTAAAAGTATACTTGTCTTGATATAGGTTTTAACAGTCTCTTTAAGAAGGATGGAAAGTTTTAACATTGTCCTTGAAAAGGAGATAGTGTTACAAACAAACAGTTCACTAGCAGAAGAGTCACATGACAAGCATGTGACCATAAGACTTTCTTGCCAAACAAGGATAAACCCTAGAATATAATTGAGTTATCTTTAGAGTATTCCCTTGGGGTTTTGGGCACAGCTTATAGGGTTGGATCTAGTATCTCAGATGATAGAGTTATTTTCTGATCTAATCTCTGATGAATCTGGATCTTAATTTAAATAAGGGTCTAATCTGATCATGGCAGATCTCTAGATAGGATCTTTTCAGCCTTATGGTTGAGGTATTATATTCCAGACCTTCAACTGAATTCCAACTCCATTTCAATCTGGCTTACAATTGGTCTTCACATCTAGTAAGCCACTCCAGCCCTCTGACTCCCCTTCAGTCAACTCTGGCCCTCCATCACCATTCCAGTCTTCCCTAGCTATGCATGTATACTTCCTGCCCCTTAGTATTATATGCTTCTCCAGGCTTCCACTCCTACTCTGCCCCATTCCATTTCCAGTCTATCTCTGCTCCAGTTAAGTACTACCCTAGTTCCCTGTCATCATCTCCAGACTGTCCTGATATAACTCCATTATTATTCCCAGTCAGTTACTATTACCATTATTGTTACTATTTCTATTCTGTTCCTGTTTCTTGCTTTCCCCTGTTTCATCCTGTCACCCTTCAGTTTCAGTCTGACATGGTTGGACATTGTCTTCCCTAACATCTCCATTCATTTCCTAGATATCTAGACATCTGCTTTGCTTCTGAGTTTGCACTTGTCTCATTTCATTACACTCCTAGATAGTTCTGCCTCACTGAGGTATAAGTACTGTAGTTTTGTATCTTGTATCTCAGTATGAATATCGACAAAAACAACAGAAACACCCTCTTGTCATTGTCCTCACTCTGCTTGAGCCCTTGGGCTCACTCTGACTCTCTGGGTTACTCCAGAGTATCTCTAAGGCCAAGCAATATTCTTGAAGGAGTTGCAAGGTCTCACCCCCATGACTAGGCTTGACTCTCCTTGTCCTGCCTGTCCCTCCTGTTAAGTATAGAGACAGCCTTATCACCCACCCCTGACATCTATGTAAATCAGGACAACAGAGAAGTGCAAGGGCACATCACATAAGGTGAAGCCGAGTCCTGTTTAACCATTGAAACCCTTCCTAAATTCCTCAGAGCTCTCCAGAGTCCCCTGGAGTTCTGACCTTCCTTTAGCATCAAGGGTTTCATTTAAAAAAAAGGAACTGGTTAAAAGTATACTTGTCTTGGTATAGGTTTTAACAGTCTCTTTTTTAGTGGAATGAAAGTTTTAACATGAGGGCATGGTTTAATCTCTGCTTATCCTGAACCCTAACCTTTCATTCTATATAGCCTCTTCCTTGATACATCTCTTTATCACATGGCCCATTTGATCATACCCTTTACCTTTATTCTATGTCCTATTTCCTTATTTAGTATTTGTGCTGGAGCCACTGGTGGTCTGTGTACACCTGGGATTAGTATAAGTAGTTGAGTAGTTCCTGTGTTAAGGCTTCCTAGCCTTAACCACTTTGTTTCTCTTGTATATTGTCCCTTAGATGTTGCCTTGCAATATAGACTATTCTTTGGTCTGAACTTGTGCTATGGCTCCTTAGACTTTGCTACTCTGAGTCCTACTGCCTTTCTCTATTCTAACCAACTTCAACAACAATACCAGCATACTCCCTTAAGGCCATACCATTACCATTTAGGGTTAGCATGAGTTATCTCAGAAATCAATATCATAATACTCTGTTACCATTCCATTCCACCCCAGCTATGCATATATGCTTTCCACCCCTTCATCAGTATATGCTCCCCTAGCCCTTCACTCCCACTCTATCTTATTCCATTTCTAGTTCCATCTCTATTCCAGTTAAGTACTATCTCAGTTCCATTTCATTATCTCTGAACCATTCTGGTATAACTCCATTACTATTCCCACTCTCAGTTACTATTACTATTATTGTTACTATTCCTGTTCCATTCCTGTTCCTTGTTTTTCCTCACTTTATTCTGTCACCTCTTAGTTTTAGTCTGATATAATTGGACATTGTTTTCCCTAACATCTCCATTTATTTCTTAGATATTTAGATATCTGCTTTGCTTTTGAGTTTGCACCTGTCTTACTTCACTACACTCCTAGATAGTTCTGCCTTTCTAAGGTATAAGTACTATAGTCCTGTATCTTGTACCTCAGTACAAATATCAACATAGACACCCTCTTGTTGTCATCCTTACTCTGATTGAGCCCTTGGGTTCACTCTGACCCTCTGGGTTACTCCAGAGCACCTCTGGGGCCAAGCAATATTCTTGAAGGAATAATAAGGTCCCACCCCCATGACTAGGCTTGACTCTCCTTGTCCTACCTATCTCTCTTGTTGAGCACCAAGATAGCCTTCTTCTCCATCTCTGATATTTATATAAATCAGAACACTGGAAAGTGCAAGGGCATACCACATAAGATAAAGCCAAGTCCTATCTGATCAATAAAACTCTTCCCAAATCCCTCTGAATGCCTCTGGACATCTTTGGAGTCACTGGAGTTATGATCTTCTTTAAGGAAGAAGATTGGTATATGTTTTAACAGAATGGAGAAGAACTAAGGTCAGAATTAGAGCAGAACAGGAATGAAGGACCAGAGACACTTGTATTAATGGCAAGGAAGAAGGTTTACAAGTGTTGCTGAAGTGGGATGGAGTAATAACAGAGGGCCAGAGTTACATGGAAGGGAGTCAGAGGGCTAGTGTGGCTTACTGAGTGTGAGGACCAGGTGTAAGCTGGGTCAGAATTGGGTCAAAGATATAGAATATGATACTAGCCTACCTCAAGGGGGTGTAAGTGGATTCATTGTCAGATTTGGATTGAATAGAGAGAAGGAGAACAAGATATACTCAGAGTAGCAGTGTTTAAGAAGCCATCACACTAGTGTCCAGAGAAAGCCCTGTATTGGTAAGGCTAAACTAGAAACTATAATGGAGTAAGAATACAAGTGGTTAAGGCTGGGGGCCTTGTACTGAATCTTACTATGTATTTATACTCTAGTTGTTAGTGCATAGACCATTTCTGGGGCAAAGGGGAATACTAAATAAAGTAATAGGGCATAGGGCATGCTAACTGCAAATATAACCAAGTGGCCATGCAAATAAGGAATATATGAAGAGACTATGTAGAATAGAAGTATTAGAGTTTAGGGTAAGCAGAGATTAAACCATACTCTTAGCTATGAGGTCAAGAAAATCCCATCTGGATTTCTGCCATGATCACATCTTAATCCTCATCTGAATCAAGATCAGATTCATTAGAGATTAGATTAAAAGATACTATTATCTGAGATACTAGATTTAACCATAAGTATAATCCAAACCTGGATGGGAAACTCTGAAGTCAACTTAACCATATCCTAGGGTTTATCCTTGTTAGGCATAGGATTCTCATGATCACATGATAATCACATGACTCTTGTATTACATTTGCAACAGAACTCTTATCTAGTTTTTTGTTATTCTTTATCTGAGCCTTAATAATCTCAGGCTGCAACATAGTCAGCTTATAATCCTTGTAACCTGCTAATGGCACCTGGTAATACACTTCTCCTAAGTGCCCCTTTCTGCCACATATATAGCACTTGATTAAATATGACCATTATGTCCACAATTGAAACAACTTGGGCAATTGACTGGAAAATGGCCAACTTGCTGGCACATCTTGCAGATAATAACTTTTTTAGCTTCTACTTACTCTATGGCTTTTATCAGCCTACTTGAATTCTCTGAACTAGCTTTTAATAGACCAGGTACTTTAACTGGTATCTCTGCTGATTTTTCAGCAGTCTGCAATTTTATTTGACCAGATGCAACAACTGGTATCTTTGAGCTTGAAACAACAGAAACTTGCAAACTTCTTCTTTCAATTCTTAGTATGTGGTCTGCTTGCTTCTGCTCCTTCTTGCTCCTCTTATCTTTGACCTTCTGTTATATCCTGTGCCAATAGGTTAACTCTGCTATATCTCCAGTGCAACTCTGGTTGCTTTCACACTTTAAGCTATGTATTTCCTGATTCCCTTTATCTCTGTCCCTTCTTACCTAATGTTGATTACAACTTTACCTATGTTAACTCCACACCATTCCAATACAACTCTGTAGTTCCTCCATTCTCACTTCCTATTCCTGTTCCTTTCTTCCTTGCCTTTTTCTGTTATCACTTAGTTTTAGTTTGACATTACTCAATGTTGTCTCCCCTGACATCTCCATTCATATTCAGAATACATTGGCACCTGCTTCATTTATGAGACAACTCCTTTCATATCTCCATTTTCTCCTTAGATAATCTGCCTCTCTAAGGTATAAGTACTGTAGCTCTGTATCTTGTATCTCAGTTTAAATATTGACCATAATATGACATTACAATTCCTCTTGACCCTCTCCTGCCTCATAACTTAATGTCATATCCTACACTAAGTGTTATGGTGCTGATCTCTGAACAACCCATCCTAATCCTAAATGGTCTGCCTTAAGAGAATATATTGGTTTCATTGTCAGATTTAGATTGAATAGAATAAGAGGGCAATGTGGACTTAGGATAGCAAAGCCTGAGGAGCCATAGCACAAGTTAGGACTCAAAAAATAGCCTGTATTGAAAGACAATGCTAAGAGGATGATGTACAAGATAAACAAGGTAATTAAGGCTAGAAAGCCAAAACCAAGGAACTACCTGCTACTTATACTAATTCTATGTGTACACAGACCATCTCCAGGTCTTAGGGTACTACCATAAATAGGAATAGGGCATAGGGTATGCTTACTGAGAATATAACCAATGGGTCATGTGATAAAGGTATGTATCAAGGGAGAGGCTATGTAAAATGGAAGTTAGAGTCTAGAGTAAGTGGAGATTAAACTATGTCCTCAACAATAAAGCCAAGGAGATCCCATCTAAAGATCTGCCATGATTAGATCTGACCCTCATCTAGATTGAGATCCAGATTCATTGAAGATTAGATTGGGAGATGCACCTGTCATCTGAAATGCTAGATCCAACCATAAGCTATGCCTAAACCCCAGGGAAATACTCTGATAAGACAACTCAACCATATTCTAGGGTTTGTCCTTGTTTGGAAAAAATTCTCACAGTCACATGCTTGTCATGTGACTTTTCTGCTAGTAAACTGTTCATTCATAACACTAAGTTTCATAACTTACTTCACAATTTAACATCATATCTTTTGGTAAAAAAGCTCTGCAGCTTATCCTGGACCTCTGACAGCTTCTGACACCTCTGTAAATTGGGGTATCTGATACTAGCATAAAGACACACCATATAAGGTGAAGCCAAGCCCCATCCACTCTGGAGTTATCTGAAGTACCTCTGAAGTATATTACAGTTTTATAACACCTTCAACAATATAGAATCCATAACTGCTCCTCTTTTGAATTTTGTTAACACAGGTTCTGGAACTGCAACTTGGCTTTTTGCTAAAGTAGAAGTCTTGACTACTTTCTTAGCTTTTGATGTAGCAGATGCCTTAACTGCTTTCTTGCCCTTTAATTCTGCAGGAATTACTGCTTTATGTTATACACTGGCACTACTTAGCTAAGGGTTATTTTTTATTTTTACCCTAAGCTAAGTATCATTTCCTATTTAGATCTCTTTAGCCCCTTTTGCTTCTTTTATCATATTATAGTTCTATATCATGTTGTTAAAACCAGTTCTTTCTGAATGAAACCCTTGATGCTGAAGGAAGGTCATAACTCTAAAGGGCTCTGAAGGGCTCCAGAGGAATCTAGGAAGGATTTCATTGATTGAATGGAACTCAGCTTTACCTTATGTGGTGCACCCTTGCACTTTCCAATGTCCTGATTTACATAGATATCAAAGGTAAAGATAAGGACTGTCTTAGTGCTCAATAGGAGGAACAGGCAGAATGAGGAGAGTTAAGCCTAGTTATGGGGGTGGGATCTTATGACTCCTTCAAGGATATTACTTGGTCCCAGAGATTCTCCAGAGTAACCCAGAGGGTCAGAGTGAGCTCAAGGGCTTAAGCAGAGTGAGGATAAAGACAAGAGGGTATTTATGTTGATATTCCTACTGAGGTACAAGATACAAAACTACAGTACTTATACCTCAGAGAGGCAGAACTATCTAGGAGTGTAGTGAAGTAAAACAGGTGCAAACTCAGAAGTAAAGCAGTTGTCTAAATATCTAAAAAATGAATAGAGATGTCAGGAAAGATAATGTTCAATCATGTCAGACTGAAACTAAAGGGTGACAGGATGAAACAAGGGGAAGCAAGAAACAGGAATGGAACAGGAATAGTAACAATGATAGTAATGGTAACTGAGAGTGGGAACAGTAATGGAGTTATACCAGAATGATCCAGAGATAACAAAATGGAACTAAGGTAGTACTTAACTGGAACAGAAATAGACTGAAAATGGAATAGGGCAGAGTGGGAGTGGAGGGCTGGGGGAGCATATACTAATAGAGAGGTGGGAAGCATACATGCATAGCTGGTATGGACTGAAATGGTGACAGAGGGCTGGAGTTACCTGGAGGAAAGTCAGAGGGCTAGAGTAGCTTACTGGATATGAGGACCAGTTGTAAGCCAGGTTGGGATAGGGTTGGAATTAGATTAGAGGTATGGGATATGACAGTATTTCCCCCTTAGGTCTGAATCCTTAAAGGCCATTGGCCTGGGATATGGAGGATATGGACACATGATCTAAGATAGTGTGGTGATGGGCATATAATCACATATTTAGTAACATTGGGGAGGTAGAGCAGAGGGTTGTGGAGATGACAAGCATGTGACCTTGTTTAGTAACAATGGGGTGGAAGAGTGGAGTTTCTCAGTTTACTCATGAATAAAAATGGGAACTTCACAGTAGCTTATCCTTTCTTCATTACAATAACATGGCCACCTATAATGATATTGCAACATGGATGGATGAGCAGCTCATGGAACTCACTAACAACAATGAGGCATTAAGTGATGTCAAATACACTGAGCACAAAAGGCATGCAAAGGTAAGGAAGGAAGAAGAGTGGAGAAGGGCAGAAGAGGCCTAGAAGGTGGCAGAGGAGGCTGAGAGGGCCTGGCAGGTAGCAGAGGCAGCTGCCCAAGAAAAGGTAAGTACCACAGTTATTCACCTGAGGGTAGAACAACTGAAGACCATTAGGCAGTGCAAGTACAGGCCCAAGCAGGGCCTAGCAATGACAAGGGGAAGTAGAGGGTAGAGGAGGCACTGGCATGCCAGAGGTGCAAGGATAGAGGAGTGGAGTGCAAAGTGGGCATGGGGAAATCCACATTGTGCTTGGCCTGCCAAGAGGCCAAGATGAGGTATAAATGCCCAGGGAAGAAGAAGCTAGTGTGGAAACAGTGACAGAGGGATGCAGAGGAGGAGTGGCTCAAAAAGAGGGCTCACTCAGAAGGAGCAGAGGGCAGTATCAAGCAGGTGGCAGAGGGCTGTTGCCTGCTGGTGGCAACCATATGGGAGGTGGGGGGCCAGATGGTACAAAAGATGAGAAGAGGGAACCAGCTGCTAGTGTGGCTGGTTGACATCCTTGATTCTGCATAAAGAGTAAGCAGAGAGGATGTGGAGAGTGGGCTGGAGGACAGCAAAGAGGAAGAGGTGGTGAAAAAGGTGGCAGAACTTAGGACAGGGGTCTGGAAGAAAGCAGGGAGATAAGAAGACAAAGATATAATGATACTAGAGTAGAGTAGTAGTTACTCTAGTTTGTTTTTATAACAGAGGTTGGGATTTGGAAATAACTCAGGGGGCCAGGAATTAGAATATGAAAAGGGGCATCAATGACTACTGAAGTAAAGGCTTCACAAGCCTTGAGTGAACAAGTTTGAAGCAAATGCAGAGTAAGTCCAGAAAGTAAGGTTTCTGCAAATTGCAATAACCTGTCAAGATGAAATCTCATGACCAGGCAAGTGGTGCCTTGGTCAGTCATGGGGCAATATAGAGAACAAAAGAACAATCAAGAAGAGAATAGAAGAATTAACTGAATTCCCTAAAGGAATAAGATTAGAGACTGATGTCAATGGTCACTTCTGACATAGAGACAGAGAAACTGAAAAGAAATAAAGGGAGCAGAAGCAGAGAGACATGGGGCTTCAGAAAGACTACTGGAGAGAAGGTCAAAAATTAGACTAGAGCCTAATAGTCAAATGAAAAATCCAAAACAAATGTTGGAAGGGTCAGATCTAGGGCAGAAAGGAACAGAGTTAAGGAAGGTTTTTTATCTCCAAAGGGAACTGAAACATGCTGATTGCCAGCAAGACAGTTTATTGTGTGGCTAGGGGTTAGAGCTAAATTGAAGTTGGGTAAGATTCTAATAAAGCAGGTAGAAACAGAAATATCAAAGACATATCCCATTCCTGATGTCCTTATTCAGCAAGCTCCAATACTGGTCTAATGAACAACTAGCTTCTCATCTCCTTAACAGGGCAGGCCTAATGCAGGCCAAACATCTGGAGTGTACAAGGAGGAGAATAGTCAGCAATATGGTTCTAAATTGGAGAAATGCTATGCAATCATTAGGAGAACAGGGATCTGGAACTGGAGGCATGGGAGGAGTAGCTGAAGGGGCAGAGTAGATACAATCCAGGGGTTTAGTAGTTGGAGAAGGTAGGAGATCAAAGCCTGTGGGGGACTGCCTGATTGTAGATGCCATTTGAGAGGTCAGTAGTTGTTTTTGCCAAGAGATGAAGGAGCAGAACAAGCTCCTTCATGATCTAGTCCAGATCAAGCTGGCAGAAGATCATTAGGCTGGGTACATTGTGGCAGGGAGACCAAGGGTTGTCTCTGTTAACCTTGAGGCTGAGGCCAAGCAGAAGAACAGTGAAGTGGTGGTTGGAGAGAATCTGGAAGAGTGGATGTTCTGCTGAGAGTTGCTTGCTGGTCTTGTCTCCTGTATACACAAATGACAGGTATATTGATTGAATTGCACATTATTTATGTGCTGCAGCAAAAGGAGGGAGGTGAGCTATTTAGAAGAGGAACAAAGGCAATTGAAGGCAATCAAAGATGGTGTCATATCCCAGACCTCCAACCCAAATTCTGACCCCATTCCAACCTGGCTTACAATTGGTCTTCACACCTAGTAAGCCACTCCAGCCCTCTAACTTCCCTCCAGGCAACTCCAGCCCTCTGTCACCATTCCAGTCTTCTCCAGCTATGCATGTACACTTCCCACCCCCCAGTATTATATGCTCCCCCGGGCTTCTGCTCCCACTCTACCCCATTCTGCTTCTAGTCTATCTCTGCTCCAGTTAAGTACTACCCTAGTTCCCCTTCATTATCTCTGGACCATCCCAGTATAACTCTGTTACCATTCCTGGTCAGTTACTATTACCATCATTGTTACTATTCCTGTTCTGTTCCTGTTCCTTGCTTTCCCCTGTTTTATTCTGTCACCCTTCAGTTTCAGTCTGACATGATTGGACATTGTCTTTCCTAACATCTCCATTCATTTCCTAGATATCTAGACATCTGCTTCACTTCTGAGTTTGCACTTGTCTTATTTTATTACACTTCTAGATAGTTCTGCCTCTCTGAGGTATAAGTACTGTAGTTTTGTATCTTGTACCTCAGTATGAATATCAACAAAAACACCAGAAAACCCTCTTGTTGTTGTCCTTACTCTGCTTGAGCCCTTGGGCTCACTCTTATCCTCTGGGTTACTCCAGAGTACCTCTGAGGCTATGTAATATCCTTGAAGGAGTCATAAAGCCTCACCCCCATGACTAGGCTTGACTCTCCTTGTCCTGCCTGTCCCTCCTGTTGAGCATAGAGACAGCCTTCTTACCCACCTCCAACATTTATGTAAATTAGGACACTGGAGAAGTGCAAGGGTGCACCACATAAGGTGAAGCTGAGTTCCATTTGACCATTGAAACCCTTCCTAGATTCCCCCAGAGCCCTCCAGAGTTCTGATCTTCCTTCAGCATCAAGGGTTTCATTTAAAAAAAGGAACTGGTTAAAAGTATACTTGTCTTGGTATAGATTTTAACAGTCTCCTTTTAGTGGGATGAAAGTTTTAACAGATGGGTGCAGTTGACATAGGTAGGGGTCAGTCACTGCATGAGTGGTAAGGGTGGTTGGAGGGGCAATTGGCACAGAGCACATCTGGTTATTGTATAAAGAGGGAGACAGTTGACCAGGTAAGCTGGGTACTATGGCAGAAGAGACTGGAGATGGAATGAAGGGAGGTTGGAGGGATAAGCAATAGAACTAAGGAAAAGGCAAAAGTGCTAGATGACCAGTAGGTTGCAGATTACTAGATGCAATCAGTGGTTATGTTAAAACTTATCCCAACAGAAAGATACTATTAAAACCTATACCAGTATGAGTATACTTTTAAAACCAGTTCCTTTCTGAATAAAACCCTTGACACTGAAGGAAGGTCATAATTCTGGAGGAATCTAGAAAGGGTTTCAATGATCAAACAGAACTTGGCTTCATCTTATGTGGTGCATCCTTGTACTTTCTGGTGTCCTGATTTACATAGATATCAGAGGTGGGTAAGAAGGCTGTCTCTATGCTCAACAGGAGAGACAGGAAGGATAAGGAAAGTCAAGCCTAGTCATGGGAGTGGGACCTTGTGACTCCCTCAAGGATATCACTTGGCCCTGAAGATTCTCCAGAGTAATCTGGAGAGTCAGAGTGAGCCCAAAGGCTTGATCAGAGTAAGGACAAAGACAAGGGGGTATTTATGTTGATATTCCTACTGAGATACAAGATACAAAACTACAATACTTATATCTCAGAAAGGCAGAACTATCTAGGAGTGTAATGAAGTGAGACAGGTACAACTCAGAAGTGAAGCAGATGTCTAAATATCTAAGAAACAAATGGAGATATCAGGGAAGACAATGTCCAATCATGTCAGACTGAAACTAAAGGGTGACAGGATAAAATAGAGGAAAGCAAGGAACAGGAATGGAACAGGAATAGTAACAATAATGGTAACAGTAACTGAGAATGGGAATGGTAACAGAGTTATACTGGGATGGTCTGGAGATGACAAAGTGGAATTAGGGTAGTACTTAACTGAAGCAGAGATAGACTAAAAACAGAATGGGGTAGAGTGGAAGTGGAAGCCTAGGGAAGTGTATAATGCTGAGGGGTGGGATTATACATGCATAGCTGGGGCAGACTGGAATGGTAACAGAGGGTCAGAGTTGCCTGGAGGGGAGTCAGAGGGCTAGAGTAGCTTACTAGGTACAAAGATCAATCATAAGCCAGGTTAGAATGGGGTCAGAATTGGATTGGAGGTCTGGAATATGACAGGTTACTAGTGTGGTCACTAGATGCTATTCCCTTCTCAAGGTCAACATCCCATTATTGACTAGGAGACAGAAAACAAAGGGGCCAGAGGCAGTGCAAGGTGCAAAGTGGAAGGTATCCAGAAGTACCCAGAAGGATGGGAGGAAGGCTGGAAAGAAAGGCCAACCAAAAAGAACAGAAACAGAAACAGAGAGTTCCTAGAGGATGCAGGAAGAGCAGAAATATCCCCAAAGGAGAAGAAAGACCCAGGAGAAATGAAAGGACAGGTTCCTGGATGACAGATCAGAGGAGGAACAGGAATGGAAGGCAAAGAGTAATAGAGTTGTTGAAACAAGGCTGGAAGAACAAGGGATTCCCAGAGTAAAATAGTAGAGGGGTTCAAAGGAGGTTCTGAAGAAATAAGCAGCATTTCCAGGAGATGCAGAAGAGCAGAATTGTCTTCAGGAAAGGAATATCCAGTGAAAAAAAGCAGGATTCCCAGAAAACACAAAAGAGCAGAATGTCTTTCAGGAAAAAAAAGACCCAGAGGGACAGAAAAACAGGTACCAAGATGATATACAGAAAAAGTAAGGAAATACCTGTGAGTGGGAATGGAGTCATCAGGAACAATGCCCAAAGAGCAAGGATTTCCCAGGCATAAGTCAGAGAGAATGGAGAGATGTGGAGATAATTCTGTGAAACAGATTTCCCAGAAGGGAACAGAGAGTGCCAACAGCAAGGGGATTATAGGGAGGTGGCACATCAATAAAACAATGTAGCATCATATAGAGGAAACCCAAGCAGGAATCCATAAGGAACAGAAACAAAGCTCAATCAATTGCAAGTAGGAAAAGAAAGAGTAATCATAGCACAGTTATAACAGAAGAGTGAGCTTTCCAGGAAGACAGAAAGAGATAAAGATGCCCAGAGAGGGCAAGAGACTTTTTGGTGTGTAAGACAAAACATGGGAAGTGTGTCAGAGTGCAGAGGGAGAGGGGTGGTGCTTCTGAAGCCTGGTTGGTCAGCAAGGTGGGTATACCCTAGCTGTGAGGATAAGAAAACAGATGGCAGGGGTACCACAGGCAAAGAAGAATAAAGGGTCAAATGCTACAAGTTTAGAGAAGGTCAGAGGCAGTCAGAGGTGTCTTCCTGGTAGGCATATCAACAGACAAAACTGGCCTGCTACAGAGAGCAGAGCAATGCAGAGACAACCATGTACTTAGACAACAGAGTTGTAACTACCAGATAATGACAAAAAGCTATGGTTCAAGATTAGAGTTAGCTAAGACCAGAGTGGTACAGAGCTATGGGGGGTGCATGAGGTGCTGGCATGTGTTATTCAGTGAACAGACAAGGTACTACTCAATATCCAGGATCAACAGACCACAGTGGGTGAGTTAGTGGTATTCTAGAATCAGTGAACACAAACCATTCAGCAGAGGGTGATGCTAGGCATCAACAGAGTAAATCCAACAGTTTTTGTAGGATGTGTGGAGGTCCAATAGCTTGAGCAGATGAGATGAAATCAAAGAAAAAGGGAAAATGTCAGAAAAAAGCAGGAGTAGGCAGAAGAGAGTTGGAGTATTGGAGCTCCCAAATTCTAAATAGAACAAGGTACCCAATGGAGGTCATAATGATCAGAAGTGCATGGAAGTGTGGTACTGGAGGTTGGAGAAACAAGAGGTACAGGTTTAATAGATTTGTTATACTTGGGAGGCCAGATCTCAAAAGACTAGGACTGATGGCCAGAAATGGGTTACCTAGAAGTAGAGAACAAATGTGAGAGGTTGATAACTGCCTATTGATAATCCTGGAGTGACTTGTCAAGGAAGGGGCTGGGAAATGGCTAGGGAATGCTTAGACTGCAATGGCAAGATCTAGGCATGAGAAGTTGGTCAGAATGGTCTGGAGTGACATGGAGTGGTTTTTCATCAAGGATTACCAGATAACAACAAAGTCTCAGAGGACCAAAGTCAGCTGCCAGAAAAGAATGGAAAAAATGGAGGAAGTGGCACTTATGAATAGGGAACCATAACCTAAACTGCATTCAAGGATTTATGAGAACTGGTAATGCTATATAATTATAGGGAGTCACAGCTGCTCTGGAGAGCCTGGAGTCAGGAATAGGGGAATGCCAGGGTTAGAAGTCAGAAGTTGAATCTAGGTGCATGTATCTCAAGCAACTGGGGCCAGTGACTGATGTTCTAGAATATTGAAGTAGCTTGGAAGTCAGAGGCAGTAGGGGGCTTGTGCTGTGAAGAATAGATCAACTTAGGGATTGGATGTCTAGAAGAGTGCAAGGTCATAATGGTGTCATTGGTGATCATAGCCTGACAGGTAGCACAAGAGATGGGTCAAAGTTCCAGAGATCTTGGAGGGATCACCCATGAGTGCACCAAGCATGCAGGTGGTTCGGAGCTGAGTGTTGAGAGATAGTGGAGGCCAATCCTGAAGTAAAGGCTTGGAGAAGTGCAAGTGAGAGTAGAAATATACTGTTAAAAACCAGTTCTTTTCTGAATAAAATCCTTAACACTGAAGAAAGGTTATAACTCCAGAGGGCTCCAGAGGAATCTAGAAAGGATTTTGTTGATCAAATGGGACTTGGCTTTACCTTATATGGTGCACCCTTGCACCATCCAATGTCCTGATTTACATAAATGTTGGAGATGAAAAAGAGGACTATTTTAGTGCTCAACAGGAGGGACAGGCAGGATGAGGAAAGTTAAGCCTAGTTATGGGAATGGGACCTTACAACTCCTTCAAGGATATTGCTTGGTCCTGGAGATTCTTCAGAGTAACCTGGAGGGTCAGAGTGAGTCCAAGGGCTTAAGCAGAGTAAGGATGAAGACAAGGGAGTGTTTATGTTGATATTTCTACTGAGGTACAAGATACAAAACTACAGTACTTATACCTTAGAGATGCAGAACTATCTAGGAGTGTAGCAAAGTGAGACAGGTGCAAACTCAGAAGTGAAGCAGATGTCTAAATATCTAAGAAACAAATAGAGATGTCAGGGAAGACAATGTCCAATCATGTCAGACTAAAACTAAAGGATGATAGGATGAAACAAGGGGAAGCAAGGAACAGAAACAGAACAGGAATAGTAACAATAATGGTAACAGTAACTGAGAGTGGAAACAGTAATGGAGTTATACTGGAATGGTCCAGAGACAATGAAATGGAACTAAGGTAGTACTTAACTGGAACAAAGATAGACTAAAAACAAAATAGGGCAGAGCAGGAGTGAAGAGCCAGGGAAGCATATACCAATAGAGGGGCAGAAAGTGTACATGCATAGCTGGTGCAGACTAGAATGGTAATGGAGGGCCAGAGTTGCCTGAAGGGGAGTCAGAGGGCTAGAGTAGCTTACTGGGTATGAGAACCAGTTGTAAGCCAGGTTGGGATAGAGTCAGAATTAGGTCAGAGATATGGGATATAACACATGTGTTCTGGTCTAGCCTGGTCTAGCCTTTTACATTATTGTAGTATAGCCTTCTATAATATTATGGTCTAGCCCTCTGATGTTATATCTCATTGTTATCATGCTTTCTTCTCATTGCCTTCTTCTATTGATTCCTATTTAGTTTCCCTTTGCCCTATTCCCTTATTTAGCTTTGTTCTCTGTATACTAGCTATATCATGTACTTCTCATGGCCTGATCCATGCATAGTAGATAGCAATATATAAAGAAGGGCAAGGACATAAACTGGTTCTCCAATCTAGAGCACTTGTTTTCTTGTTTTCTTGTTTTCTTGTTCCCTTGTGCTTGCTAGGCTGCCACTCCTTTTTTTTCTTTAATATGAGCACCCTTCAAGGTTATTCCCTCTTGATTTAGTTTGGACCTATAATACTTTAGCATTTTCTTTCTTTACAGAGGCTTCTGCTGTAACCTTGTTTCTCTGAGAGTATGTTATACCCCACACCTCTGATCCAATTCCAATCCAGCTTATGCCTGGTACTAGCCCACTAATTCCCTTTCATGTAACTCCAGCCCTTTACCATCACTATATTCTACTCCAGCAACACTTGCAAATCTTTTGCCTTACTATTAGTACAAGCATCTCTGGCCCTCTGTTTCTATTCTGCTCTTATTCCAACTTTAGTTTTGCTTCTCAACTTATGATTTCTACTTATCATAGTCCTTGCTCTAGCTTTTCCAGAGCTACTCTGCTTTAACTCCATTTTTTCTTGACATCAATTCTTACCTTCTGTTTTGTTTCAGCTTCACAGCCAATCACTGTGTTATAATGACATCTGTTGTTAGTTACTCTTAGATACCTCTGATCTCATCTCCATTTGTCTCCAGGAGATGATGTTTTATGCTTCACTCTTTTGACAACTTCTAATACATTTTCATTTATATCCAGGTTGCATTGATATTGGCCTTCACTTCTAAAATAACTTTCTTTACATCTCTGTTCTGTTTTTAGATAATTTGCTCCTTCAGGGCATAAGTATAGTAGTTCTGTATCTGTTATCTTAGTACAAATATTGATATAAACACCCCCTTGTCATTGTCCTTACTCTGCCCAAGCCCTTAGACTCACTCTAACCCTCCAGGTTACTTCAGAGCACCTCCAGGGCCAAGCAATATCCTTGAAGGAATCATAAGGTTTCACCCCCATGACTAGGCTTGACTCTCCTTATCTTGCCTGTCTCTTTTGTTGAGCATTGAGAATGTGCTCTTCTCCACCTCCAACATCTTTGTAAATTGGGACACTGGAAAGTGCAAGGGTACATTACATAAGGTGAAGCTAAGTTCTATCCAATTAATGAAACCCTTCCTGAATCTCTCTGAAAGTCTTCAGACATCTCTGAAGTTTCTGGAGTATAACCTTCCCTCAGATTCATGCACCACCAAGGCACTAGAACCTAACCTTTATCCTCTAGCCATAAGGGTTTTATTCAATAGGTAAAAGTTTTAACAGAGTAGATCTTTGTTACTGCAGAGGTTTGAACTGCAGCAGCAAATGATAATGACTAAGAAGGGGCAGGAATAGATAATACCTTCCTTGGCAATTTTACCCTTATTGCATTTACTTCAACAGCTGGAAAAGAATGTTTCAGGCAAACTCTTATGCTACTGCTATCTTTATAAACTAGGAGGGGAATTGTCATTGTAAAAGGCAAAGTTATCTTGATCTCTAATAGGGATTAAACTTCTTGATAAATGTTATGAAGTAACACTCCAGCACTAAGACTAGTTATGTAATCTCATATAATTATGCCCAAAAAACCTCTAATATAAAACCCTAGCCTATAATTTCTTCTTTATTCAAAGTATACCTGGCAGGAAATCACATGATAGCATGTGACATGGATATTCCCAGGATCTTTGCTGAAGATATTCTAGATCTAATCTCCATATATTTTTATTTAGATCTTATCTGAAACTGAAACTAATCTTAAATTTATCTATGGCAGAGATTTCAATCCTTACTATTGCTATATGATAGACTCTACATCCTTCTCTTCTCTTTTATAATGATTACCTCATGGCTAACTGCAGATAGTTAGTCATTTTCTTACTTATGCTCTATGCCTTCTTTTCATTCTAGTCAGAGTTTCCATACTAGTGTATATAGATTACCTGATCTATATACTAGTCCCTGGAATATATAAGAGGTAAAAGGGGCAAGAACTGGATCTTTAATCTTAGTTACTTGAGCCCTAGGTTAGACTTTTACAAGTAATTTCTTAAAGTTATTTTCTAAGATCTGGGCAAGGTATATCCTTTTATATTCTTGTTGTTATACTTGGCCTGGGTAGGAATAGGTGTAGACCTTGCTGTGGGTTAAGTGGAAGAAGCAAACTGAAGGTAAGCTTCAAGATAAGTAAAAGGTGACAAACAAAGTGTTGTGCCTTAGTAGTACCAGCTATACTCCCAGAGGTGTGCTGAAATCAGACACTAATGATCCTCTGATTAAGTGCCAGGATACAAACAGTGAATTCCAAGTATGTAGATATGAGAACAAGGAGATGTGAGGATTGTAAGGTAATTACAAGGTAGAAGTAGCATGAGGAAAGAGAGGACAGGAAGTATGCTACTTTATAGTACAGTTAATAGGGTTGAAGTGGAAATGGAATGAATAATCATGCTGACAAATGATGAGTAAGATATCCATGTGGAAACAGATGGAAACAGATGGAACAATTATGAGTTAGCTAATTAAGAAATAGAAGGCCTGGGCAGAGGGCATAACAAGAGAGTGGTCTAGACAAGGCTAGAGCATGAGAAGAGCAGAATCTATAGTGAAAAGCAAACAAGAAAGCACCCAAGGTACATGAAGAGCAGAAGCTACAATAAGAGAAAAAAGGAGAAAGAAAGAAGAAAAGAGGAAATGTAACACTTGTAAAGGCTCATTCTCTTTTTCTCCCTTATCTAGTTAGAGCCACTAGTTATAAAAGCCCACAGATAGCAGATAGAATCTCTTTCTAGGGTTAGAATTAGAACTCTCTTCCTTTTCCTTCTTTCTTTAAATTCTAGATTTAAAGCATATCAAAAAGTAATTGTTATAATTTTCATATCTTTAGCCTCTTCTTCTATTCTAATTACTTCTATATTGGTATCTATCTTACTATAGTTGTTGTGGGTTATTTACCATAGATATAATAGAATTTCCAGGTATTTCAAGTTTTTAGACTTGAGCACTTGTGATATTAGCCTTCTTTAATCTGATATCTCTTCAAGCTAGCTCTCTTGGTCTGTGAGATCTTTCTTTGAGCTCTACCATCTCTGTCCACCCTTTTTGGGTTGGTTTTCTTATATTCTGCCTTTGTTCTTACCAGCTCCATTTAACATCAATGAAAGTTGTAACAATGGTTGTGCTTTAATATAAGCTTCTCTTATGTAGTAAAGAAAAAACTCTCCTTCAACTACTTGTCATTTTCTTTGTAATCTTTGCTAGTCTTCTTGAACTTGTCACTAAATATTATAAATAACAAGTTTACTAGCAGAAAAGTCACATGACAAGCACATGACCATGAGACTTTATTGCCAAACAAGGATAAACCCTAGGATATGGTTGAGTTATCTTTAGAGTATTTCCCTGGGGTTTCAGGCATAGCTTATAAAGTTGGATTTAGTATCTTAGATGACAGGATTATCTTTCAATCTAATCTCTGATGAATCTGGATCTCAATCTAGATAAGGGTCAGATCTGATCATGGCAAATCTTTAAATGGGGTCTTCTCAGCCTCATGGTTGAGGGCATGATTTAATCTCTGCTTATCCTGAACCCTGATCTTCCATTCTACATAGCCTTTTCCTTGATATACCCCTTTACCACATGGCCCATTTGGTCATACCCTTTACCCTCACCCTATGCCCTATTTCCTTATTTAGTATTTGTGCTGGAGCCACTGGTGGTTTGTGCATACCTGAGATTAGTATAAGTAGTTGAGTAGTTTCTGTGTTAAGGCTCCCCAGCCTTAACCACTTTGTTTCTCTTTTATATTGTCCCTTAGATGTTGCCTTGCAATATAGGCTATCCTTTGATCTGAACTTGTGCTATAACTCCTCAGACTTTGCTACTCTAAGTTCTATTGCCTCTCTCTATTCTAACCAACTCTGACAATAATACTAATGCACTGTCATATCCTGTGCCAACAGGTCAACTCCACTATGTCTCCAATGCAACTTCAGTTGCTTCTACACTTTAAGCTGCATGTTTCCTAGTTCCCTTTACCTCCATCTTTTCCTACCTAATGATTGATTACAACTTTACCTATACTAACTCCATATCATTCCAATACAACTCTGTTGTTCCTCCAACCTCACTTTCTGTTTCTGTTCCTTTGTGCCATGCTTTTCCCTGTTATCACTTAGTTTCAGTTTGACATTATTCAACATTGTCTCCTCTGACATCTTCATTTGTATCCAGGATGCATTGGCACCTGCTTTGCTTATGAGACAACTCCTTTCATACCTCTGTTCCCTCCTTAGATAATCTGTCTCCCTGAGATATAAGTACTGGAGTTCAGTATCTTGTACTTGAGTTTGAATATCAACCATAATATGACATTATGATCCCCCAGACCCCTTCTGCCTCATGACTTGATGTCATACTCTACCCTAAAGTCCCTTAACTTATTCCATGGCTTGATGTTGTGCCTCTTGTTGGGAAAAAGCCCTACAGCTGATCCCAAACCTCTGATAGTTTCTGACCCCTCTGTAAATCAGGGCATTCAGTACTGGCATAAGGGTGCACCACATAAGATGAAGCCAAGCTCCATCCACTCCAGAGTTATCCAGAGTACCCCCAGAGTACATTGAAACATTTATAATAGTATATTCAAACTCCTGCTTGTGCTGGTACTGCTATCATGTCTATCCATGTAACCAGAGCTCACTCCCATGCTGTCCTAGATCAGTTTAAGAGCTTCTCTGCTCACCACACACCAGGCTTGGCCTCACAGGCTCCTGCTCCCTTCCACTCATCCACATCTAGCACTCAAGTTGATGAAGTCCCTGATGATTTCAAGGTTCCTTAACCTTCCCACACCCCTGACAATTGTGGCACCCAGCCAGGAGTACCAGATGAACCTGGAGATGACTCCTCTGATGGGTATTCTGATATTCTGAAGGATGACCCTGAACCTTTTCCAGACCTGGAACCTATTCCCATTCACCATGACACTATCACTGATCTCACTAGTGCCATCCATGGATTAGCTTGCTCTTCCCATCATACCCCTGAAACATCACAGTGAACCAAAGTACAGAAACCAGACCAGTTTGACAGAACTAATCTCTGGAAGCTCCGCATTTTTCTAGTACAGTGCAAATTAAATTTCCAGGATCATCTCAAAGCCTTTGCCAATGACTGAGCCAAGGTCACTTATGCTCAGTCCTACCTTAAGGGCATGGCATTGGAATGGTTTGAGCCTAACCTCCTCCTTACTGAAGACCCTGACTTCTGCCCCTTGTGAAT